>CABHPQ010002108.1:36619-48271 GCA_902168405.1 Peromyscus aztecus
AGGAAGGAAGGAAGGAAGAAAGGAAGAAAGAAAGAAAATGCTCTACAAATTTGCCTATAGCCCAGGCTTACAGAGGCATTTTTCTCAGTTGAAGTTCCTTCTCTCAGATAATGTCAGCTTGTGTCAAGTTGATATAAAATTAGCCAGGACAACTGACCCCATCAAGTTGACACACAAATACATACTCTTAAGCCAAAATCTTTGCTTTCTTATTCATCCCCAAAATCACACATCAATATAAACCACACAATATATAAAAAAAAAATTATAAGCTTAAGAAGTCCCACACTGTTTACAAATTTTAACACTATAAAATGTATTTTATTTAAATATCCGAACCATTTTTTAAATCTGAAATCTCTTTAAAAATTCAATCTCTCAAATGAAGACTCCTATAAAATTCAAAATTGAATGGCTTTCTTCTTTAAAGAGAGAAGAACCAGAGCCTAGCCAAAATCATATCAAAGAAAAACTGAACTGCACCTGCAAAATAACTCTCTAATGTCTGAGATCTGTGCATGATCTGTGGGTTCCTCCAAAGGGTTTGGGTCACTTCTCACTTCTCTGGCTCCTCCCCCTGCAGAACCTAGAGCTTGATTTCTAAGCTCCAGTTAGCTCCACCCCACAGCTTCTGCAACTGTGCTGTACTTTCACCATGGCCTCTCCTGGTTCTCACAGTGTCAAGCTTCAGCTGTTCTCCATGACTTCCTATGCCTTCAAAACCAGTAACAACTGGGTGACTCTTACACTACCATGTTCGTTTGCAGGCATGAGGTACAACATTGCCTACCTCTGGAACTCAACTTCTGTGTGATGACTCTCAGGAAACACTTTCTAGAAGATTTCACCTTGGTCATTCTGGTCTCCTCCATCTCCTCCTCTTCCTGCTCCTCCACCCTCTAAATCTTTTCTTCTTCTTTTGCAGGTTCAGCTTTTATTGACTGTGTTAATAAAAGAGGTTTAGTCAAAAAGAGAAAACCTCATGTCATCATTAAACTCTGAAGGTTAGTCCTTCTTTTCTTACATTTTTTTTCCCCTGATGGGGCAGCCTTGGCTGAGGGAGTGGACCTGCATCCTCATGCAGCCCAAGCTCCTGGACTGGTCCCAGCAGTACCTAACATTGCAAAAGAGGCTTCCAGTTTTGACATTCGCCATGCCTTTATAAACCATCAAGGCCAGAAAGTTTCAACACTGACACCAACGACTTTAATGAGGGCATTGTTATTATCATCCTTGTCCATTACCTCAATGTCCTGTCATATAAGGGCAGAATAGGCACAGGAGAACTCAGAGATGGAGGTCATATTGTGGACATGGAGCTAGCTGAAGTGAGGGCCTCACCCCAATGTGGTATTAGCGCCTTGGCAGCAGCTGAGAAAAATGCTGGTCCCTTCTTAATCGCCACTAATTTCTTAGCTCCAGCTGACCAGCATTCATTGTTCCAGCAAAGGAAAGGTTTCAATTTAGTAGTTCCATTCTCTTGTTATTCACAGACCATTCTTCAGCCCCAGATAACCAGAACCATAGATTCTTCACACAAATGTGCCAGTAGATTCTTTGCTCCCTCTGCAACTTCACAAGCCAGGCCCTCATCCTCTGCACTGCTTTCAACATTATCTTCCTAGCTACTACAAAAGAGCTCCATGAGCTCTCACTCTAAGGCTTTTCTAGCCCAAAGTCCTTCCAGGATCCTACTCAAAACAAAGTGGTCAGTTAGGTCTGTCACAGCAACACCCCACTCCTGGTACCAATTTCTCTCTTAGTTAGGGTTACTATTGTTGTGATGAAGCTAGATGACCACAATCAACTTGAGGAGGGAAGGGTTTATTTGGATTATACTTCCACAACACTGTTAATTATTGGAGAAGATCAGGACAGGATCTTATGTAGGACAGGAATCTGGAGGCAGGAGCTGATGCAGAGGTCATGGAGGGGTGCTTTTTACTTGTTTGTTCAGCTTGTTTTACTATAGAAAATTGGACAACCAGCTCAGAGTGAGGGCTAGACACACCCATATTTAACAATAATTCAGACAATGCACTATAGCAAAATCTTATAGGGGCATTCTCTCAATTGAGACTTCCTGCTCTCTTATAACTCTAACTTGTATCAAGGAGACATGAAATTTCCCAGCACAAATGTTTTCATTTGGCAATGTAGTTACTCTAAAAAAATTTAAGTTCAAAAGAGAATAATATATATTATATAATAAGGCTGAACAATTTTATATAAATGACTTATATAACCACAGATTTAGACATTGTTAAAGAACTTTGGACTTGGTAAACTGAGTCTACCAGGTTGATCTCAGTCTTCGGGGGAGGCTTTCCCCTGGAGGCGGTGGGAATGGGGGGGGCTGGGGGGAAGGGGAGGGGGGCAGGAGGGGGGAGAACAAGGGAATCCATGGCTGATATGTGAAACTGAATGGTATTGTAAAATAAATAAAAGAAAATAAAGAACTTTGGACCAATCCAATGTCATGAATACTAAGAGACATTGCATGATTTTTAAACAAGCTAATGTACTACTTATTTAACCAAAGAAACAAGAAATGCTGCCTACTTTAGACTTTTAGATTTTTAGATACAATTATACAATTGATCATAGTTCCCTTTCTTAGCCTCCCTATAACAACTCCTCTACACATAATAAACTTACTTATAGGCTGAGAAATTGATTAGCAGTTAGAGAAATTGCTGCAAAAGTGGGAGAACCAGTTAAGAACACACATAATACAGGGTGGTCTGTGATGCCAGTTTCAGAAGGAAGACTCAAGGGATCTCTTAGAAAGCTGGCAAGAGAAGCTATCTTGTCTGTTCTGGGTTTTGAATGAGGAAACATGCTTCAAAGCAGAGGATGGCAGAGCAATCAGGGTATCCTGTGATATCAACCTCAGGCCTCCACATACTTGATGGAACATGTGCACTTAACTCTACAACATACATGAACATGCATATATCCACACTTATGCAAAAACACGCACACACACACATACACACACACACACACACACACACACACACACACACTCCCTTTATACATATGAATATGATAGGAAGAAAAGAAAAAGAGAATTTGTATTTCCATGAGTCTACTTAGAAGCTATACTCATTTCTATTTTGAAGTCTATTTTGAATACTATAGCTAATATTCACTGTTCTTTCTATATGCAGAGAGCCACATATGATTTTGAAGATTGTATATTTCATTAAAGAAGTAGATATATAGAAAATATTTAGAGATGTCTATCAGCAGCACTTAAAGGTTTCACAATGGTCACTTTGGGGTTATTGAGAATGACACAAATTACTGAAAGTTGGCAAATGAAATTATTAGGAAACACTATATTAGAAAGAAAATTGTGATAGATACTACAGTGATAACTAACAACAATTTTGTCACATGAAAATTAACCAAAAATGAATCTTGAAGTACAATCTCAATGGAAGTACAGTGACTGGCTGTTGTGTTTGTGTTCAATTCTGGTTTTATGTTAGTTGCAGAGAGTTATAAATACATGCCCAAGATGATGGAAACCCAAGTTAGAATTCATTCTTTTAATTCCACATTAAGTTTCCTGCAGAAATATTATCTACTTCATTTGACCTTTATGGTTAAAAAGTTCTCATCAAAGAAATATATTTGAATTATGAAGGAACATTTTATATCCATGAGTAGTTAAAGAGGAATAAGATTTAGACTGTCTATGTGGAAAAGCAAATAAAATGTCATGGAATTCCTAATATAAGTTTCAAATATCATGTTTTCCAGCCTCTTAGGTAATATAAGTTATAAACACATGATATCTACTTTAAAATTACATTTATCTTTTCTTAATATAGCATTTTCTACACCTCCTGATTTCATAATTTTTAACTTATTGTTTTAAAGTACCATACATTTATTCAATATATTTCAATCATACCTACTCCCATTTACCCCCAACTAATGCTCCCTACCCTTTCTTTCTCCCAAGTTAATAACTTTCATTTTTGTTATTACTAATTCCCTGAGTTCAGTAAGTGACACCCATAGGCATATGAATGTCAGGCTATCCATGGAGTTATAGACAAACTATTAGAAGTCTTTTCTCCAAATGATAGATCCCTCTCTCCCTCAGAAGGTATCAACTGCTAATAGTTCTCCAGTCAATGATAGGACCACAAGGAGCTTCTCTATCATTCATGTTAGAATTTTAAATTCCATAATGATCTACAGAGCTTGTGAAGTTCTTACCAATATATTTCTTTACTGAAGTAAAATAGAAAAATCTTACTTCAGAGTAAACAATACCTATAGAATCTAACCAAAGTCTCTGCTGTGAGGTCCGCTTGCCTGAGGCTAAACTTTTCCCTGTATGTATTCAAAAATTAAGTGACTATCCATTTGGTCATTAACTGTTTTCTTAATTTATGAGTAATCTGTTGTCCCAAAATGTAATATTACTTATTTTCATTGTTTCCCATTTCACCAGCAGTCATAGCTCCACATGAGAGACTCATAGGTGCCAAGAACAGACTGGATGACTTCTGTTTATTTTTTTTTATTTTACTTTATTTTACAATATAATTCAACTTTACATATCAGCCATGGATTCCCCCATTCTCCTCCTCCCGCCCTGCCCTCCTCCCCCCAGCCCACCCCCCATTTCCATCTCCACCAAGTCAAAGACTCCCCCGAGGATTGAGATCAACCTGGTGGACTCAGTCCAGGCAGGTCTAGTCCCCTCCTCCCAGGCTGAGCCAAGCATCTCTGCTAAGCCCCAGGTTTCAAACAGCCAATTCATGCACTGAGCACAGGACCCAGTCCAACTGCCTGGATGCCTCCCAAACAGATCAAGCCAATCAACTGTCTCACCCATTCAGAGGGCCTGATCCAGTTGGGGGCCCCTCAGCCATTGGTTCACAGTTCATGTGTTTCCATTCGTTTGGCCACTCATCCCTGGATTCCATACCTCCCTGGTCCCAACAACTCTTGCTCATATAAACCCTCCTCCTTCCCGCCAATTGGATTCCCGGAGCTCCACCCGGGGCCTGACCGTGGATATCTGCATCCAGTTCCCTCGGTCATTGGATGGGGTTTCTAGCACGACAATTAGGGTGTTTGGCCATCCTATCACCAGAGTAGGTCAGTTTGGGCTGTTTCTCGACCATTGCCTGCAGTCTATTGTGGGGGCATCTTTGTGGATTTTTGTGGGCCTCTGTGATGACAGTAAATATACAATGCTTGTGGTCATTCTCTTGCATTAGAAACTGAATGCAACATTTTTTTCTCAGTTATTCAAGACAGGGTTTCTCTATGTAGTCCTGGCTGTCTTGGAACAAGCTTTGTAGGCCAGGCTGGCCTCAAACTCAGATATCCACCCCTCAGCCTCCTGAGTACTGGGATTAAAGGTGTACTCTACCACACCACTGCAGGGGCTCAACATGTTCTTGTTAAACACAATTCCCCATGCTTTTTAAATGTAAATGTTTTTCTTTCTTTTATTTTTGATTTTTTTCTTTATTAAAAGTAGAATTTTTTTTGTAAAACATATTGTGATTGTAATTTTCCTATCCCCAACTCCCTCTAGATTATCTCTCCCACCTTTTCTCCCATTGGAATCTGCCCCTTTCTGAAAATAAATATGCCTCTAAAAGTAATAATAAAACAGAAGCAAAGAAACTGCAATAGGCTAAAACAAACTAAGAGAAGAGAAAGAACCAGAGAAAAGGCAGGAGATACACATGTATCTAATGTAAAATGTAAATGTTAAATGTTAGTTCCTAGTGTTATAAATAACTCCAATTAGTAAAATTGTGTTTATGCTTTAGTTAGGCTTAGACAAAACATAGCTAACATGGACTAGCTTGCTATATACACCAGATGTGTATATACATGTGTAAATCTAAGTGAATTAGTAGAGTATGTAATCTTTACATACTTCTGGGTGTTTTAAATGAAATCAATGCTTTTGAAACCTGTTATCATTCTGGGATTCTCTTTCTTGATAAATTGAAAAATAATACACAGTACAAAAATCATTGTTTGAAAACCAGAATTCTTAATCCTTGCCTCATTGCTTGTTTAAAGGAATGATCATTTGAGAGTTGAAATCGAGAGATCATCTTTGTATCTTCTTTTATTCCTTGACTCTTCCAGTTTTTTCTCTGTCTGTTCTGTGGATGCCACATAATTTAATTTCCTGGTTTCAGTTGTCTGTTAACATGTCTCCTACATACTTTTATATTCCTGCTACTTCCTTTCCCTTCATGATAATCATTTAAATCAAAATTTCTTGAGGAAGTTATGTGCACTGCCTCTTGAAAACCATATTTTATTCCTTTTTTTTGTATGAAAGTCTCAAACACCAGCATCTTTAGTGAATCTATGAATGACTAAAAGAAAAACAGTCCATATTGCTGTATCCACCTAACAAAGCTTTCTTACCTTTGGCATCTACTTTTTTTCCTTGAGTTCGCTAAACTTTGCGTTTTTCTCCATGCTCAGAATTTTCTATTATGGTCAAATGAATTTAGTTCTTCCCATTACACAGTGCTCTGCAATTAACAGTCATTTAAACCCACACACTTGGATGCACAAAAATTCATTGCACTTATACACGTGCACATACAAATGTATTTTAGTCTAGTTGTTCTTGTACTATCTGTTAGTTTTCCTTCTCTGCACATCTACTTCTTTTCGGATCTAATCATAATCTATACTTACATTACATATTTAATGTTGTTTCTTGGCACAAAAAGAACATCTCTGGTTTAATGAATATTGAGATGGTGACTTATACTGTGAGAAAGTACAGCCTGAGTTTGGAAACAAGTTCAAATTGCCCAGGAAAGTTTCTCCTAAGTCAAAGATAGTGTTACAGCCACAGCTGTGAGCCTCAGAGATCAAAACATATCCTTTAGCAACAATTCAACCAACAGTATAGGAAGTGGCTAATTACATAGCATTTACATCAAGGATATTTCTTCTTTGTCCTCATAGTGGAAGAGAAGAGTTAAGGTGATTTCTTTAATGCCAGTGTTAAGATGATAAGGCTTCGGTTTCCTTTATGGGGCTCTGCAGTTCTCCACACACCTCTGTACTGGACCATAATGTTGACATTTTCAGTAACCTTCACTGTGCAGATTAATGATCTCCAAATGATGACTCACAACTCTACCATTATCTAGTGTATTTAGCACAGCACCCACTGATACAGTTTTATGAAATAACAACATGCTACTCTTTTGACTTAAGTGACCAAACTGGCTCTGTGTTGCTTAAATACCTTCCTATGTGAGCAATTTGAAATGAGGCTTCCCCAACACACCTTTGCTTAGCAGGTATTCCGTCTTTGTCTGTTATTTCCATCTTGCATAATTAAACATATAAATTATTTTTTAAAATCTTCATTTCAGTTACAGCTTCTAGGCCCTTAACCAAGGTTCTTTTCTTAATCAATTGTGAAAATGGATTCTTGAATACAAAAAGTCCTATTATTGTCATAAGTCCTATTGTTCATAAGAAGTCTGTGCTATTATATTACAGTACAATGAGGTAAATCATGATTTATGGAGGAAACACCTGCAAGATTAGAGTAGTTTTATAAGATGTAGTATCTCTGTTAGACCAGAGGCAATGTTTAGTGACATTCTTTGCTGAAATCTTAATTCATACACTGGGAAACAAGAGCAGGAAATGGTGACTGCCACCAACCCTGTTCCAATGAATATATAGATTAGAGAATGCTGTTTCTCTTTTTTCTTGTATTTTGTGGGTTAAGAATCCTAAGAAAGTTCACATTTAAAAAGAAAAAAGAGTGTGGTATGGGACAAATGGAAAAAGAAAACTCAAAACTCATTACTGTCTCTATCTTGTGAAACTAATCCAATAAAGGAAGCAGAAAGTGGTATTTTTATTCTGATGAATGTGGTTTGTTTTTATGAACCAAATGGGGTTTTCCACTCACAACATCAGAAAAAGACCATTAAGGCCTCATTGGCCCATCTAAAGTCTCTTCTGATGCCCATCTATGCTCTCTTCTGATATTATATACAAGTATATGTGTGTGCATGTGCATGTGTGTGAATATATCATCTATACTATATATGAATATATATGCATATATACATATAATAAAGAACCAAGATATTGTCTATATCAGTATCTTCTCACAGGGGACACGTAAGACCATTGGAAACCAACGATATTTGCATTACACGTCATAACAATAGCAAATTGCAGTTATGAAGTAGCAAGGAATATAATTTTATGGTGGGTAGTCACCACAACATGAGGAACTATATTTAAGGGTCGAAGTATTAGGAAGACTGAGAACCACTGCTAAATAATGAAAAGGAATGTGGTGAAGACTTAGTGCATTTTTGATTAAGTTATTTATACAGAATTTTAATATAACTAATGATATATATTATAGCTTCTAACTTTTAACTGATAACATATTGAATGCCTTAAAATGTTTTTATAAATAACACACAGAGAAGGTCCATGATGTTACTTCTTCTCTCATAATATTCTCATATGACTGAGCTCTTATTTGTACAGAAATTTGCCACACCTCAACTGAAATTGTCCTGATTGCTTTTTAATTTAAATGTTCAGATTTCAGACAGGAACTCAGGAGTTACATGACAGAGCACTTAGAGAAGATTCAGAAATTTCAGAGGTATAAATTAGTTTTGCTTTTCACTTAGCAACTGATATATGGCAATATTGTGAGAAACTAAGAGTAGAGAGTTTAACTGTTTATGCACACCTTAAACATTTTTCCCTGTGCTATACTTTTAAAGTCGTAATTTATACCCTCAAGTACTGGGGTATCATATAAGAAGGAGATCCAAGCAGAGTCACCTTTTCTCTCTGTTTCTGTTTCTCTTTCTCATTCTCTCTCTCACTCTCTTTCATCTTCACATGCTTATATTACTTGTACCAAGTATTGGGCTTTACTATAAGATTTGTGTTTATTTGTAAAAAGTTTCTTGAACATATTTACTCCCTACATTACCCACTTCTAATCATTTTCCTGATCTTCTCCTTGCACATAATTATTACATAATGATATATATATATATATATATATATATATATATATATACATATATATATATATCAATGGCAGCGTATATTTGGGGCAAATGAAATACTAATTTCAATGGAATGACAGGCAGAAAGTATAAATCACCACGATTTAATTAAGTGCATATCAGTAACTGTGAACTTACAGGATTCTACAAGATATTTTAAAGTTAAAAGTGTCTTTATTTTATTTTTTATTGATTGTGACATATTTTACTCCATACATTTTTCTTTAATAAAAATTTTTGAATCATGTGTTACTACAATCTGTGTAATCAACATAAATTTGTGTTGCTTATAATACCATGTGGCAACTTATAAACAGTCTTACACAGAAACAAATAGGATCGTCTGCTGACTTTTCTTGTCATGTATTATTTCACTACAGAGCATTACTATATGAATATTTCTTTCACATTTGAAATTAACTGTAATAGAAATTAGCATATTATTTCTTATTTCCTGGTAGTAAGGGGATGCATAAAAACATTTACAGAACTTTCTTGCTCATAAGGCTGAAGTTTCACTAAATGCTAAATCATCTCAAAAGCATTGTCTTACTTCAGTTACTGGAAGAAAATGACAAAAAAAACCCCTGAAGATTCAATTTTAGAAATACTATGAATTATGTTTAATACTATTATACTTAAATTTAACAGTCAAAAATTAAAATTATTTTGACAAGACTAAGTTCTGGGTTCAGATGGAATCCCCTACAACATGTTTGTACCTCCTAAAATAAATTATATATTTTTATCATCCAGCTTTAATAACTGTTATATTTATGTAAATATTAATCTTATGTTTATGTAGAGATTTCTTCTAAAGAAATTTTAATGTTAAAATATAATCAGTTTTCATTTATGATATGGAAGTTTCTGGTATTTGAATAACTGTGTAAATAGCAAAGTCTTTAAGCATTTCAAATGATCATCAATAGTAGCTCTGAAATAGATATTGTAAGCTTCTATATGCATCCTCATGAAAAGACTAGATATTAAATATATAAAAATTATTGATGATTCATTTCATTATTAAATTTGTGTATTACTGAGACTATGGAAAAATAATGGAAACTATAAACATGTGAATTATTTATATTTTAAGCACAAGGATATATGTAGGATTGGAATGAATCTTTAGAGAAATTTATTAACTTAGCAATGTTGGTATCACAATAGATATGTTTTTAAATCTGGAAAGCAAATGATAAAAGAATATGGGTAAAACTACTTGACAAATAAATAGTATCTCACAGTTATTATTCTTTCTAGATTTAAAATTCATTATTTTCTCTTTTACAAAATTCTATGTCCAACCTGAAACTAATATCAAAATAAACACAACAGTATTATTATCCTATTAAAAGAAGAGCAGTAATGAAAGTATATATTACAGTTCTTTTAGTACACACACATACATACATACACACACACAACACACACAAACATACATACACACTTCCTACCTCATAGGAAACATGGTTTCCCAGACTTCATTTCTAGTGTTTGACCTGAGATTTGTTGGAAACCATATTACTATATAACAGTTAAAGAAATATTGAAGAAGTGTTAAAATTAGATACATCTATTAAATACTTTGACAAAAACAAACAAATTTACTGGGAAGGATATGCATAAAAGAGAAGTGAAGATGAAGATGTAGATTTTTCCTGAAAATAAAATAAAAATATATACCATATATACATATATATATATATACATATATATACACACACATCATACAAAAAGTCATTTTAGATCAAAACAGTAAATTTAATTAAAGAAAAATATTACATATGTGAAATCATAAGTATGTAGCAAAATGTTCTTTGATAATTTTATAGCATATGTAAAGGGAATGGTCATGTAGAATTTGTTGGTGGCTTTACAGTCAATAAAATGTACATCTATTTATGATAATCAAAATAATTGAACATTTAAAGTGACAAAGACTAAGAAAAATGAGTGCGCCGGGCGGTGGTGGCGCATGCCTTTAATCCCAGCACTCGGGAGGTAGAGCCAGGCAGATCTCTGTGAGTTCGAGGCCAGCCTGGGCTACCAAGTGAGTTCCAGGTAAGGCGCAAAGCTACACAGAGAAACCCTGTCTCGAAAAACCAAAAAGAAAAAAAAAAAGAAAAATGAGTGCAAAGATGATTTGTTGATGAGTAATAAAGAAAACAGATTATGATACTGGGTTATGAAGTACCACAGAATCTAAAATAGAAAAGAAAGTAAAGGAATTTGGAAAGGTTATTTGCATGCTGCTCAAAATTCTCCATTAAAAACAAAAACAAATTGACCTTAAGCATAGAATGTACTCAGTTATAGCCCAGAGATAACAAGATAAATAATAAATTGTTCTGACTTTAAGGGAACAAGAAGAAAGGAACCATTGCAGTTCAGTGAACTAAGTGCTGTGATAAAAATATGCTACTGCAGTGTAGAAAAATGCACCTATACTAAAGCAGGTGATACATGGAAATGAAGCTCATACAGTTTCAATTATAAATGCTCTACAGCTAGTTCAAAAAGAAGACCATATAAAATTTATATATATATATATATATATATA
>CABHPQ010002108.1:48371-64401 GCA_902168405.1 Peromyscus aztecus
AGAGAGAGAGAGAGAGAGAGAGAGAGAGAGAGAGAGAGAGAGAGAGATTTCTGGGTTAGGTGAAAAATGTCTATTGAATCTCAAAAGCAATATTCCACCAAAAGGTTCTGACTCATACATTTTGAAAGGGCCAATTTTCATGTTGTTTATGAGGTCAAGGATTTAGATTCATAGTTATGGATTAGAAAGATCTGACATGATTTTAAGCTTAGGAGTTACATTTTCAAGTTTACTTTTTACTCCATTTTCTACATCGCAGATATTTAAAATGTGTTCTAGATTCCATTCTAGCACAAACATGTACAAAGGAGGGAAAATGCCTTGAGTGAAGGATTTCATCTACTACAACACTAATGCTGAAGGCTATATCTACAATCAAATATATTAAAACAGGTGTGAGATTCAGTAGTCTGTTAAAAAGGCATTACCTTAATAACCAATAAAATTATCAAGTTGTAACTGAAGGCAGCTAAAGACCTAATGACCAAATAAAAATTAATTGTGATTATTTATTTTAGTGAACCATTGAGTGTGTCTGGCATCATCTTGGGTATAAAAAAAGATTGGAATAAATAGCTCTTGTCTGTGGTCTTGAAAATATTAAAAAAAAAACCCTAATTCCTATATTGGAACAAATCAAGTGTTTCCTGATATGATTCACCGTAAAGGAAAAAGCAAACCCAAATCAAATACTTTCTACAAAGTGTTGTCTGGACACTCTCTTATAATGTATCAGCAATTAAAAAGATATTTTGAGGCATTGGATACTTGATTTGATATAATTGCAGGTTTATTGAAAAACTACAAGAGTGATCATGTTCAGAAACTATGAAAAGGTATCTAAATAAAATATTAATGAAACAAACAAATTGATCAGAAGAAGGAAGGGAAATTAAAACTATGAAAGATAAATGAAAATTTGTTTGAAAAGAACATATGAATAAATAATGGAAAATAAAAAGAAATATACTCAGTTTACTTTTCTGTACTTCACTGTCTAAGCTATAAGTCATCTAAGAGGAGGGAACCTCAATTGAGAAAATGTCTACAAAAGATTGTGCTATAAGTGAGCCTATAGGGCATTTTCTTAATTAGTGACTGATGGGAAGCTCCGAGCCTATTGTGGGTGGTACCATCCATGACGTGTTAGCTCCTGATTCTATAAGAAAGCAGGCTGAGGAAGTCATGGACAGCAAGACATTAAGAAGCATTCCTCCATGACTTCCACGACATCAACTTCTGCATCCAGGTTTTAGTTCCTGTCCTGACTTCCTTTAATGATGGACTATGATGTAAAAGTGTAAGTCAAATTCCTTCTTCCCCAACTTGCTTTTAGCCATTACATTTCAAAATAGCCATAACACCCTGAACTAAGATGTACTTTTACAAAAGTGAGAATCCCAAACGAAAAATTTTGTTTACAGAGTTAATAACCATTTAAACATACATTGTATTAGAAGTTAAATTTTAATAATAGCAAAGAAGAATGTTATTTTGTTCACTTGTATTCATATGAGAAATCTATCCATTTTTCTCCAAAGAAAAATGGACACATTTTAAGTAGTAATATTTTGTAAGTATTCCAGCATTTCCTTATATGTAAGGCTGTGACAGTGTAAAAGTAAGTCTATTACAGTTAGATTTACCCAAAAAACTATTGTGCATGAATGTTTGGATGTTATTATATTAGATATGATCTTATCTAAAGCCAATTTGTTTGTAGGTATATGTATGTGTAGTATGCATGTGCTCACCTGTCTCTGCATATGTGTGGTTCTGTGGTAAATGTTGGAGGTCTTTATCATTCTCTACCTTATTTTTAGTGTCAGAGTCTCACACTAGACCTCATCCTCAGTGATTAGCTAATTAGTCAGTGATTTCCATGGCTATGCCTAACTCACTACTCACCCAGCAGTATTGGAGTCACCGAGTCTTATAATCATTTTGTGTTTTATTTGTGGGCACTGGGGATCAGAATTCAGGTTCTCTTGCTTATGTAGAAAGCAGTTTATTCAGTGAGTCTTCTCTGATGCTCAATTTTTTAAACAATTACTATTTTCATAAATAAATCAACAGTTGATTTGGTCATTAGAAGTTCTCAAACAAATTGGAATCAACCTAAAAGACTCCCAACTGACAGGTAAATAATGAAAATGTGTCATATACATACAATGGCTTATCACTTAGCTGTAAGCAATATGAAATCTGGAAATTTGAAAGTGAATGGATGGAACTGGAATCCTATAATGATTGAAGTCAACCAGGCAGCAAAGACAGATATTTGGAAGTAGGGAAACTGGAAATTTACCATTGAGGTGCAGTTATGGAGGGGAAAGAGCAAAATGGAGGTTAAATGAAAATAGAAAATGGATACTTTGTGGACCCAGTGGAGTGATGTGACTAGGAAATAAAGGGATGAAGAACTGTAAACCAAGGTGAAATACGCACAAAAAGTTACATGGGAATCCATGATCTTAAAACCAAAGTAAAAATATAATTAGAAGGGATATTAAAATACATGTGATATGAAGGGAAAAGGGGAGGGGTACCTAAAGATAAAGGTAGAATCAGAGCTGGGGGCAGGCAGTGGTTATAAAGAGGTATAGGAAGTTGGTAAACCAAAACTAAGGATTAAAGAAGCCTTATGATATATAACTAGTTTATAAGCTATTTAAAAAGACTACTAAAGAAAAAAAATGAATTTGATGAGAGGTATCCTGCAGGGAAACTTATGCTTAAGTCAGAAGACATGTATTGTAATTAATATAAACAATAGCAGTTCCAAGCATGATTTATCTCCCAAGATATTGCTTAGAGAGGGCCCATAGGTAACCACAACAATACAAGCTATTGTCATTCTTCTTCGTTTCCAACCATAACTAAGTGGCACAACTCTATTGTTGAAGACAATAAATATCTAATTGAAGAACAGAGATACATCAGTCTATAAATGTCCAGGAAATTTTCACTTTGCTCAATACCTTTCATAATTCTGAAATGTACTAAGAACGTTGCAGAAGAAAACATTCATTAGTGGCCTTCACCAATATTGTATCATGCATGCCACATCATTACAAGCAACATTGTACCCACTGTTGTAATAGTTCCAACTGTTTATGGGTAGCTAAGTACTCTATTTCTGGGATTTGAAGCTTGTTGAGGAGGTTGTTAATGTCTGGTACTTGTAAACATGGTCAAACACCATGGGTAGGGAAGCCATAGGCTCTAGGGACAAACCTATTGATGCTATTTTCTTAATGGTCCAGTTGTAAAACAGATTTATTTTTTCAAAATGCTTTCTTCATATTAGTATATATCTGTTTATTTGTGCTGCTTTCACATTTGGTCAGAGAATCTTCCTATGGTACTGGTTCGCAGTTATTGTTGGAAGTTCAGAACTGTTGAAAGGGCTGAGAAAAAGCTGTGTAAGTACTCAGTCTTAACAAGGAGATTATATATCAGGCAAAGTGTATTGGAAGAATGTAAGAGTTAGACAATGGGTACAATGCTATGAAATTCTTTCTTCTGGGGTTGGTATGGCTATGGCATGGAAGCAAGTGTGCAACAAAGAAATCACTGAAATCCACGGTTGGAGAGAAGAATGTTTTTGAACATCTGAGAGAGGGAACAGGCAGAGACAACTAAGAGAGTCAAAATCAGACTGGTCATGGACAGGAATATCTCTCAGAAACAGAAAATAACAGAAAAAAAATAGTGTAGAAAAATCAGAGAAGAGAATAGTAGAGAGAGAAGGAGTAGAAAATAAGAGGAGGTGAGAATAGTCAGATGAGAGTGGGCGATAAGGACCTTGCCTTTATAAGAGAGCAGAACCTCTGCCTAGGAGAGTGAAAACTAATTTGGACAGGACTGGGAGGTGCCATGGTGAAGGAGAAGGAACTGGGGAGGTGGGAAGGGCTAGGAAGCTACTGGAGAAACTGATATTTATCGGAGGTACATGTTACTAGGGGTCTGAGGAGCCTGGAGGTTAGCTTTGGACTTTGATATATAATCTCAGGTATACACCAAGGCAGGTGGACATTTCATACAGGCAGAAGTCAGTCTCCCAGGTTCCTGAGGAATGCTGCAAAGGACACAGTCAATAAGACAAAGCGACAGCCTACAGAATGGGAAAAGATCTTCACCAACCCCACATCTGACAGAGGGCTGATATCCAGAATATATAAAGAACTCAAGAAATAAGATATCAAAATGCCCAACAGACTGGGCATTGGTGGTGCACGCCTTTAATCCCAGCACTCGGGAGGTAGAGCCAGGCAGATCTCTGTGAGTTCGAGGCCAGCCTGGGCTACTAAGTGAGCTCCAGGAAAGGTGCAAAGCTACACAGAGAAACCTTGTCTTGATAAACCAAAAAAAAAAAAAAATGCCCAACAGTCCAATTAAGAAATGGGCTATAGTTCCCTATATATTCTGGATATCAGTCCTCTGTCAGATGTGGGGTTGGTGAAGATCTTTTCCCATTCTGTGGGCTGTCGCTTTGCCTTGTTGACCGTGTCCTTTGCTCTACAAAAGCTTCTCAGTTTCAAGAGGTCCCATTGATTGATTGTTTGTCTCAGTGTCTGAGCTACTGGTGTTATACCTAGGAAGCGATCTCCTATGCCAATGCATTCAAGACTACTTCCTACTTTCTCTTCTAGCAGGTTCAGAGTAGCTGGATTTATGTTGAGGTCTTTGATCCACTTGGACTTAAGTTTTGTGCATGGTGATAGATATGGATCTATTTGCAGCCTTCTGCAAGTTGATATCCAGTTATGCCAGCACCATTTGTTGAAGATGCTTTCTTTTTTCCATTGTACACTTTTGGCTTCTTTGTCAAAAATTATATGTTCATAGGTGTGTGGATTAATGTCAGGGTCTTCAATTCGATTCCATTGGTCCACAAGTCGGTTTTTATGCCAGTACCAAGCTGTTTTTATTACTGTAGCTCTATAGTAGAGCTTGAACTCAGGGATCCTGATGCCTCCAGAAGTTGTTTTATTGTACAGGATTCTTTTGGCTATCCTGGGTTTTTTGTTTTTCCATATGAAGTTGAGTATTATTCTTTCCAGGTCTGTGAAGAAGAAACAGAGTGCTGGAGAGGCCCACAGAAATCCATGGAGATGCCCCCACAATAGACTGCTGGCAATGGTCGAGAAATAGCCTGATCAGACCTACCCTGGTGATAGGATGGCCAAACACCCTAATTGTCGTGCTAGAGGCCCCATCCAGTGACTGAGGGAGCTGGATGCAGATATCCACGATCAGGCCCTGGGTGGAGCTACGGGAGTCCAGTTGTCGAGAAGGAGGAGGGTTTGTGTGAGCGGGAGTTGTTGGGACCGGAGATGGATGGAATACAGGGTCAAGTGGCCAGACAAATGGAAACACATGAACTGTGAACTAATGGCTGAGGGGCCCCCAACTGGATCAGGCCCTCGGAATGGGTGAGACAGTTGATTGGCTTGATCTGTTTGGGAGGCATACAGGCGGTTGGACCGGGTCCTGTGCTCAGTACATGAGTTGACTGTTTGAAACCTGGGGCTTGGTAGAGACACTTGGCTCAGCCTGGGAGGAGGGGGCTAGGCCTGCCTGGGCTGAGTCCACTGGGTCGATCTCAATCCTCAGGTGAGTCTTTGCCTTGGAGGAAATGGAAATGGGGGGTGGGCCCGGGGGGTGGGGGGGGGGCGAGAGGAGGGAGAACGGGGGAATCTATGACTGATATGTAAAGTTGAATTATGTTGTAAAATAAAATAAAATAAATTATATAAAAAAAAGAAATGGGCTATAGAGCTAAACAGAGAATTCTCAACAGAGGAAACTCAAATGGCTGAAAGACAGTTAAGGAATTGCACAACATCCCTAATCATCAGGGAAATGCAAATCAAAATGATTCTGAGATACCACCTTAAGCCAGTCAGAATGGCTAAGATCAAAAACACTGAAGACACCTTGTGCTGGAGAGGATGTGGAGCAAGGGGAACTCTCCTCCACTGTTGGTGGGAATGCAAGCTTGTACAGCCACTTTGGAAATCAATATGGCGCTTTCTTAGAAAATTGGGAATCAATTTCCCCCAAGACCCAGCTATACCACTCTTGGGCATACACCCAAGGAATGCTCAATCATACCACAAGGGCACATGCTCAGCTATGTTCATAACAGCATTGTTTGTAATAGCCAGAACCTGGAAACAACCTAGATGCCCTTCAACTGAAGAATGGATAAATAAACTGTGGTACATATACACAATGGAGTACTACTCAGCAGAGAAAAAAAATGACATCATGAGGTTTGCAGGCAAATGGATAGATCTAGAAAAAAATCATCCCGTGTGAGATAACCCAGACTCAGAAAGACAAATATGGTACGTACTCACTCATAGGTGGATACTAGATGTAAAGCAAAGGATGACTAGACTGCTACTCACAACTCTGGGAAGGCTACCGAGTAAAGAGGACCCTAAGAAAGACACAGGGATCACCCAATGACAGAGAAATGGATGAGATCTACATGAGCAAACTGGTCATGGGGGGGGGTAATGAAGGGCAAGGGTCTGGGGAAAGAGTGCTTAGGGGAGTGGGAGATTCCAGCTGGATCAAGAACAGAGAGGGAGAACAAGGAAAGAGATACCATGATAAATGAAGACCCCATGGGAATAGGAAGAAGCAAAGTGCTAGAGAGGTCCCCAGAAATCCACAAAGATACCTCCACAATAGACTACTGGCAATGGTCAAGAGAAAGCCCGAACTGACCTACTCTGGTAATCGGGTGGCCAAACACACTAACTGTTGTGATAGAACTCTCATCCAGTGACTGATGGAAGCAGATGCAGAGATCCATGGCCAAGTCCCAGGCAGAGCTCCAGGAGTCCAATCGACAAGAGAGAGAGGAAGGATTATATGAGCAAGAAATATTAGGACCATGATTGGAAAAAGTACAGGGACAAATAGCTAAACTAGTGGAAACGTGAACTATGAACCAATAGCTGAGGAGCCCCCATGGAACTGTATCAGGCCCTCTGGATAAGTGAGACAGTTGATTAGCTTGAACTATTTAGGAGGCCCCCAGGCAGTAGGACCGGGACCTGTCCTTAGTGCATGAGCTGTTGGAACCTAGGGCCTATGCTGGTACACTTTGCTCAGCCTAGGTGAAGGGAGGAGGGGACTGGACCTGCCTCAACTGAATCTACCAGGCTGAGCTGAATCCCCAGGGGAGTCCTTGCCTTGGAGGAGGTGGGAATTGGGGGTGGATTGGAGGAAGGGCGGCGGGGAGGGCAGGAGGAGAGAGGACAGGGGAGTTCATGGCTGATATATAAAATTAAATTAATTATAAAATAAAAAATATGTATTTTTAAATGCAAAAGTAATAGATATAACCTTATGGAGAAATAAGATGATAGAATATAAACATTTTAAGGTTTGGAAATAAAATAGTTTTGAACAAAATGAAAAGATTAATTTCATAATGAAACAAACTTCAAAAAATAAAAATAAAAATTTAGTTCCTGAAGAAATTATGTGGAGAAAGAGTAATTTAAAAATCTTCAATGGATATTAACTTAATAAAATCAATCTATAAATTTATGGACACAGATGAAAAATTAAGATGGAGAATGTATTATTTCCATGTCATATTGGAGATCAGCAAAGTAAATATTGTACTCCATTTGTAAAACATTATTTAAGATTTACAACACTGATTGTTCATTAAGCTAAACAGTGAATATAAATTTGTTTTTAACTATGGAAATATTAGGGAACAATGTTTTTATTACAAAGCCATAATAAAGCTAGACTTTATCATCTAAAAGTTGGGGCATCTTTGTAAGCTAGATAGGCCTGGAAATTATAGACATGCAAGAATAGTGAACTTAATTATGCAAGCTATTCACAGAAGAAATTCTATCAATTGTTTTTAAAAATGAGATGATATTATGATTTTCACTTGTGAAATGTCTCTCAAGTCAAGAACAAAGATAAGTTCTGTGGATGATGTGAATAAAATCTAAAATAAAAGAAGTATTTTTTTTCTCACAATTCTAGGTAACCATGTACAAATCCATTCACTGTTACAGCAGGTCCCAATAAAAATGAAGTTTTTTAGTGGTTTGAGAAACAATCAAAAGAGCAAAACTATGGGATCTATATATCTTACACTTTATTATTTTAACAACTTGCTATGTAATTATAAAATTCCAGATTTTTGTACTTTATTTATATGAAAATATCTCCATTAAATGAAATATAGATGAAAATATATACTAGATATATGTCAAATGGCTGTAGTTATAGTACTCATGTTTGGGACTTCTATTTTATTCTAAGGGGCTACTTGTCTGTTTTGTACCAGTATCTTTTTTTGAATTACTTTAGCTCTATATTCAAAATTTCCCTAAATATCAGGGATCTCTTCTGGTTCAATAAGAATTTTAGGATGTATTGTTTTGTATTTCTGTGAAGAATGCTGTGGTTATTATGATTGGAATTGCAGTGAATCTGAAAAATGCTTTTGGTAGAATGTCCATTTTCAAGATACTAATTATCCCAATGTATGAACATAGCATGTGTTACCGTTTTCTAGTGTCCTTATGTGATAGAGAGCACAATTGTTATCTGGGCTTTGAGGTAGGAAGACAACATGTCTTAGATCCAGATCTTCTGCTGGAAGCTTCTATAAGGACAATGGAAGGATGGTGTGTTTGTTTTTCACCAGCTTGCTCTTGTCTTGTCAGCACATCCATTACTTCACTGGCATTGGAGTCTACTTCTTCAGGATTCCAAGATATACAGAAGAACAGTGGAGACACCCAGTCCCATGAGACAGAGCAACTACTAGAGTCTTGGACTTTTCATATATATATATATATATATGGGGGGTTATATATGAGTATATAAATGTTTCTATCAATATTAATTATAAAATTGAAACATAATATATATAGGAAGATTCATTTCATAAATTCTGTGACTTTAGAGAACCTTGACTAATACACTTTCTCAATCTCTTTCTTCAGAAATTTAAAGTTTTTATTGTAGAAATTCTTTACTTCCTTGTTTACATTTATTCCTAGATACTTTATTGACTTTATTGATGCTTTGTATATGGGTGTATCCATGATTTCTTTTTCAATGTGATTGCAATTGCAAAACCTATATACTGAAAAAAAGAGACCATCTTCAACAAACGGTTCTACGAAAGTCAAATGTCCACATGCAGAAGAATAAAATTAGATACATATTTATTATCCTGTATAAAACAATAGATCCAAGTAGATCATAGACCTCAATTTACATTTGAAACATTAAAAATGCTAGAAGAAATCATAGGCAATACTGTATAAGATATACATGTATGACAAAATTCATTCTGAAAAGGATTTCATTTGCCAAGGAATTAACAATTGAGACATTGTAAACTAAAAAAGTTTCAATATAGATAAGGAAAAAAAAAACAAGCTAGTGAAGAAGAAAGCCACACAATAGCAGAGAATCATATCTTAGCTATTTATCTTACATTGGATCAATAACCTGAACATACAAACAACCATAAAAAAGCAGTAAAATCTAATATCATAATTTTTAAAATGTACAAGGGATCTGAACAGAGAGTTCTCAAGAGAATAAAAATAAAAAACTAAGAAATACTTAAAAAGTGTTTATCATCCTTAGAACTTAGAGAAATACAAATTATATTACTTTTAGATTTTATCTTACCCTAGTCAGGATGGACAAAATCAATAAAACAGTTGACAATAAATGCTGTCAAGGATGTGGACAAAGAAGAACCCTAATTCTCTCTTAGTGAGAATGGAAATTGATGTATCTTCTCTGGAAATCAAAATGGACAATTACCAATAAAGTCCAAAAATTAATCCATCAAATGACTCAAATGTACCATTCCTTATCATTTAGCCAATGGGCTTGACGTCCTCCTCCAATTGTACATGCTCAGCCATTAACATATCCACCTTATTCAAAATAGCCGGGAAATGGAAACAACCTAAAGGTCCCACAAGACATCAGTGGATATACAAAATGTGATTTATATGTATTTTATTGAATACCATTCAACAGAAAATAAATATTGGATAACAAAATTGACAGATAAATAAATGGAGCTAAATAAAAATGACTATATTGAGTGACATAACATAGAACCAGAAAGAGAAATACTGTACTTCTGTCTCATCTGTGGATCCTATCTCCAAATCTTCAGATGTACTATACAACACAGAATACACACAGAAGCCAGGGAGGTATAAAGAGACTCTGGGAGGAGTTCATGGGGACTTAGTGGGATACAACTATTACAAATTGGGATTGTAAATAAGGGGACGGGTCTACAGCTGGATGTGAGAGAGGGAGGAGAATACAGAAGGATGAGAGACAAGAAACAAACACCAAGGCTATGTGATAAAATCTTAAGGAGTCGTGACATTATAACTGTCTAAAATAATACACAGTCTCTCATTGAGTAAAAACACTGCATTAAACTATTGAAACAATTTATAAAAGAAACTTCAGGGGAACTGGAAAGAGAGCTCAGTTGTTAAGAGCAGTGGTTGCTTCTGAAGAGGACCAAAGTTCAGTGCCTAGATCACACATGTGGCTCACAATATTCTGTAAGTCCAGTTTTCAAGGATCAGACCCTAGTTTCTGGCCTCTGCAAGTTCTGCACACATGTAGTAATATACATACATTCAGGCAAAACACTCATATACATAAAATAAAAATAAATATTAAAATATATATTATTTTATATTTCATTAGCTTATTTTGTTTCTTTTAATTGAATATTTCAATGCCATAGCAAAGAGTATAAAAGTAATTTATTTTATTTTATTTTGTAATTTATTTTTTTCTTTTATTGAAAATAGATTTTCTCACATAATGTATTGATTATGGTTTCCCCTCCCCATATTCCATCCAATTTGCCCCTATATCTCCTACAATACGGATCCACTCCCTTTCTATATTCATTAGAAAAGAACAGGCTTCTAAGAGAGAATAATAAAATACAACAAAATAAAATATAATAGATATAACAAAAATGATCACACGGCAATTGTAAAACCAAAAAAAAAAAAAAAGGATAAAAAAAAAATAGAAGGAAAAGAGCCCAAGGGAAGGCACAAGAATCAGAAACCAACTCATTTGCACACTCAGGAATCCCATAAAAAAAACATTAAACTGGGAGTCATAATATATTTGCAGAGGACCTGGTATAGGCAAACCCATGCAGACCCCTGCAAGCTGTTTCAGTCTGTGAGTTTATATACTTCAATCACATTGATTTAGAAGCTCTTGTATTCTTGGTGACCTTGATCCCCTCTGGCTCTTACAGTCTTTTGGTCTCCTCTTCTGAAGATCCCTGATCTCTGAGGGAGGGGTTTGGTGGAGACATCCCATTCAGAGCTGAGTGTTAGTCTCTCACTCTCTGCATAACGTCTGGGAGTTTCTGTGTTTGATCCCATCTTCTTCAGGAGGAAGCTTTTCTGATAATTAGTGAGCAAGATTTTGATCTATGAGTATAGCAGGATATCATTAGAGGTCATTTTTTGTCACTAGTTTATTCATATTTACTTTTTTATTCTCTTCTTTTTAAAATTTATTTATTTCATTAATTTATTTATTTTACAACCCAACCACATTTTCCCCTCCCTCCTCTCCTCCAATTCCCGTTCCACACCTCCCCTCTGTCCCACCTCCCATCCATTCCTCCTCTGTTTCTATTCAGATAAGGGCATGCCTCCCATGTCTATCAAGAGCATGGCATTTGGTTTTACCTAGGGCACTGGGATACCTAGTCACTGGTTATAGGTTACCCAAATAATGTCTGGTATAGGTTCTATCTCATGATGTGAGAATTAAGTCAAGTCAGTTATTGATTGGTTATTCACATAAACTTTGTGCAACCATTTCCCTATCATATTGTGCAGACAGTACATCATTATACATCAAAGCATTTGTGGCTGGCTTGTTGTTTATGTTTCTTTTTTGGTAGCAAGCAGATTTTGTCCAAAGACACCAAACATAGGGGTGAAGGTTTTATGTAGGCAGTAGCATGCATTTCCATGTTCAATGAGTTGTGAAGGTGCTGTCTTCAGTCATGGGGTCTTGCTTTTAGGTTGTGGATAGAAACTAGTTGGCAGCAACCTGGGTTATTTAGGGATTCTCATTGGGCTTCTTTGGCCAACAACTCAATTAGTAGTATTTCAATCCTGGCACTGAAATCTTTGTTTTGTGACACGGTGACAAGAGAATGCCAGTTGGGACTTTGTCTCCTCATTATTTGACAATTTCATTTATATTATCATATATATATATATGATATATATATATATATATATATATGAAGTTTCTACTGATCAAGTTTCTGTACTATCCTCCAATTGCCCCCTAATCTTTGCTGTTTCTTCCCTTATTTTCTCCATCAGCCTCCTTCCCCTTCCCCTCCTTACTTAATCTCCTAGTATTATGGTTTGGAAAAACTTTAGAGATTCCATAATCAAGAAAAAAGGGTGATGAGATTTAATTACTATACTACAAATGACATCCCTGAATCCAAGGTGTGTCCTTCAACTCCATCACTCCCAACTCAAGAGAGTATTATTAGAAAAATAAGGGAAAAATACCCCACGACAGCTTGGTAACTTAGTGACATTATATTCTTTTTTCTAGTATACCATTTCTTAGTGTTCAAAACATTAAAGGAATTAACCACGGCTATAAACATATCATGTGAGGCCACTGGCAATTCGCTATTTGCAATTGTTAGAACCTGGGTGTTCTTTTAATAGAGGGATTTATTTTGTCCAATTAATGAAGTCTGTTTTATTTTAAATGATTTCTCAAGGACATAATTTTACCTTGAGGGATTGCTAGTAAATTCACTTTTCCATGAGTAATTTCTAAATTGCTTTTTAAAATTTATTACATGCAGAGGGAAATCATTTGAAAACCTTATAATAAATTTGATGCATGCCAAAAGTATACTCTTGTGAGAGTCAAAATGTCTGCTTTGTAGCTGTAGAGACAGTTCATTTAGAATCTCCATAAATTCACAGTTTCTATTATAAATTCTCAAAAATAAGAATGAAGAAGTAAATGTTAGAATATTAAAGATGAAATTTGAATCTGCAAAAAATAGACACATAAACCAACTGGAAATAGAAATTTGTCTTCATTATTATTTATACCAATAGTAGAAACAAAAGATCCACTACATTCCTACTCATCTAGTTTTAATAAAGATTAGGAAACTATATGTTTGTTATAACTTTATTTTTTATATCAAGAAAATGTAATCCTAATAGATACCATTTATCTAAGCAACATCCTAATTTATTATATACCATAATTAGACATACAATGTGTAGCAGGTGTCAACATAGAGCCAGGTTACAGTTTCAGTGGGTGATTGAACTGTGGTTTTCTAAGTCAGTCCTCTGGAGGGCAGGAAGAGAACAGTATGCAGAAAGCATGAAGGTAAAGATTATGGATTATCAGGGTGTTTACTCAGCCATCAATAACACCTTGATTCTGTCGCTTGGGAAAGGAATGATTTTCCTTCATATAATATAAGGTTATTGTGGAGAGTGCATTCCCCACCTTTCTGGAACACAACCTGAATGTAAGATATTTCACTTCACACCAGACCATTTATTGAAACAGACATAGCTAACAGTGTTTTAGAAACAGATTGCTCCACACATGCCCAACATTTTCTGCTGCCTCATTAGGCTGATATCTTACTACTAAAGGCCAACAAAATATCATCTAAGGCCTTGCTATTGAAAAATTAGATTTTACATTTGGTTTCAGAATCCTTTAAACTTCTAGAAATAGCAAGCTTCATAAACAGACACCAGATTCCTTGCTAGAGCATAGAGCCTACAGAAAGTTTTTTCAAAAAAAAAATAATTAGGAGACTTAACAGAATTCGTTTGCAACACTTGATAAAACTCACAACTATAATTGAGCTATGTAAACAATTAAATTATTAGTTTGCATTTGTGTTGAAAGGTTTATGTTCCATCAGTCAAGTATTTTCAAATCATAATGTCTCTTGTCTATTTTAATGATTTTGTGATAGCTCCATATATGTATACAATGTATTTTGATCATGTCTGCTCTCTCTATGACCCTGAAATCCTCTGAACTCCTATTTATAGCCTCCTCCCAACTTCATGTCTTCTAGAATTTCTTTTTCTGGTGTCTATTTTTTTGAGATCATATGCAACCCGCATGTTTCTCTACAAACTATTTAAAAAATTCAAGACATCATTTGCATATTTACATTGTCTCCTTATATTTCTGCATTTCAATAATTTAGGGGACCTGGTAGTGAATGGAATTATAAATAAAAATTGAAATTTGAACATGCATGTTCTGTTATGCATGAAAATTTGAAATTGTTTGCCAGTGATACATGTTATAATAGAACATACACAACTATTCATTCTATATATAAAATAAAAGTACTGTGAAAACTTCCTTAGTCTATATTTAATGACATTCCATTCAAGTGAAAAATTGCATTGTCTATTAAAAAATCACATGAATTGACTGATCAATACAACATACATTCTAGAGAAATTTGATCCAGTGTAGAGTAACCCATCTAATTTGGGTCCTAATGTTGTCATTCAGGTTAAAAATATGGGAAAAAAATTTCACCATGAATTTCACTAGAGTACTATTATGTATGATACATGTATCTCTATTATTCTAATACATTTGAAGAAATAATTCATTAAACAATCCATTTCAAACATCTGTCCTGAGGGAAACATAAAAGTTAATTCCTTCTAACCCAAAAATTCAAACAATCTAACTTGAAATGATAATATTGCATAATTGATATCAGTTCTTATATACTGAGTACCCCTAATAACATACATTACCTATAATAGGCCAGTGTGTAGGAGGTTATTTATTGGTGCAAAGGCAACTTATCTCTGCCTATATCATTATGGAAAAGACCCACAATCCAACAACTGGTACATGGCAAGAGACCCTAAGGGAGTATGAGGTCTTGTAGAACTGCTCTCATTCCTGATGAAATGTTAAATGGACCAGTCTTGCTCAACCATAACTTTTCTCATGAGATTCAGAGGATTGACAGGCAAAATTAATTCTGAATGTATGACTGCTCAACTTACAAACCCTCCACTATTTATTCCTCCACACTTTTTACAAAACATGTGTAAGTATCCTATTATAATATTTGTTGATCTTTGTCTCCAGATGAATTTTAAATAGTGCATTTCATTCTAACTGATTTTTAAGGAAATACTGTTTCCAGATGTGAGACTGATTGACATTTAAATGTGTCATTTACAGACCTATTTGTAATTACATATTTAGTTTTAAATGATCCTGAAAAAGACATCCAAGAAAAAATTGACAATCTGGTTTATAGTAATTCAAATATTTAAGTGTTTGTGATAAGCAAGCTTCTAACATGGAGTATGAAAAAATGCCCTTTAATAAATAATTAGTGAGATCAAATAATTTAATATTTTTGTATAAAATAATAGTTATATTTAGTAATTTCAACAATTTAAAATATAATATTCTATACTAATATATTTTCTGATATATTATATTGGTGTGATTTTTCATTTCTAACATCATATACTATGTACTGTATTATTTACTGTCCAGTTTCTCATCTCTTTCATCCCATTGTAGTGGTTGTTACAGTGTTCTGTGCAAGCCTCCATTTACTACAGTGATTAGCCAGTGATATTAAAGAATTCATATTTATTAATATGTATTAAAGAAAATATTTTTTAAAAATGACTTGGAGATAAGGCTCAATTATTATTATTTGATTATTATGGTGAATACACTGTGTTGAATCCACATTTCAAAAATGAAAACAAAAATAAAATAAAAATAGTAAAGTGATTTCTTTCAAATATTTTTTCAGCACAATGTCATGGAAAAAGGAATTATCTCTGCTAATGATGTAATATAATAAATTACAAGTCAGGAAGTAAGACACCTATAGAGAAATGTTGCCAATTCCTCT
>CABHPQ010002109.1:0-12094 GCA_902168405.1 Peromyscus aztecus
TTTTTTTTTGTTTTTTTTTTTTTTTGGTCAACTTGACATGAACTAGAGTTATTTGGGAAGAGGGGACCTCAATTGAAAAAAATGCCTCCATGAGACTGGCCTGTAGGAACATCTGTGAAACACTTTCTAGATGAATGATTGATGTGAAAAGGCCCGGCCCACTGTGGGCAGTACCATCACTGGGCAGGTGGTCCCGTATAAAAAGCCAAGGTGAGGAGCTGGAGAGATGGCTCAGTGGTTTAGAGCACTGGCTGCTCTTCTAGAGGACCCAGGTTCAATTCCCAGCACCCACATGGCAGCTTATAACTGTCTGTAACTCCAGTTCCAGGGGACCCAACACCCTCATACCAATGCACATAAAATAAAAGTTAAAAAAAAAAAGCCAAGGTGAATGAACAAGCCATAAAGAGCAAATCATAATCAGAGCTTCTTCATGGTCTGTGTGTCTGTTCCTGCCCTGATATCCCTCCGTGACAGATCATGACCTAAGAGTTGGGAGCTGTAAGATAAAATAAACTCCTTCCTCTGAGTTGCTTTTACTCATGGTGTTTACCACAGCAACAGAAGGCTGTCCATCCTCCCTCCCTCCCTCACTTCATTCCTCCCTCCCTCTTTCCGTGATGGGGACTAACCAGGCCTGTGCATGTCAGACTAACACTCCACACTGTGTTACAATCCAGTCCTTAATTTCCACATATTTCATTCAGTTTCTCAGTCAGGCTTGGCAGCAAGTAAGTGTCTTATTGGCTGGGCCATCTCATCCACCCAAATTTTTACCTGAGTACATCTAGAGTGAGGTCTAGAGCTCATATTGTCATTAATAAGCTATTCAATGTGTCCAAGTTCAGAGCGTAGGCCATCCCCTGATTCCACACTACCGTCATCATTTTCACGGACACAGCAGAGCAGCTGTGTTTTTGTTTTGTTGATCTATTTGTAAAAATTATTTCTTTTACGTTTTGAAATTACAGTATAAATACATCATTCCTTTTTCCCTTTCCTCCTTCTAACCCCATATGTTCCTCCTTGCTCCCTTTCAAATTCATGGCCTCTTTTTTCATTAATTGTTGTTAGGAATATGTAAATACATATATGTACATAACAAAAAATAATCCAGTTTTAATTCCAAACATTTTCTATACTAAATCTATATTAGCCTTCTTAAGTTTCTGTTTTTTTAAGTTTCTTTAAAAAAAAAGCTACATGCTTTTTTTTCTTTCTTTCCGGTTTTTATTCTTTAATGTGAATTGGTACTTTGCCTGCATGCATGTCTGTATGAGGGTATAGGATCCCCTGGACTGGAGTTACAGACAATTGTGAGCTGCCATGTGGGTGCTGGGAAATGAACCTGAATTGTCTGGAAGAGCGGCCAGTATTCTTAACTGCTAAACCATCTCTCCAGCCAGCCTACCCACCTCCCTCTTTTTAAAGTTTCTTAAACATGACTTTTTTTTTTTTTTTTTGCTTTGGTGTTGACACATGCCATTCCATTGATTAGAAAATTCTAATTCAGCGGGGTGGTGGTAGCACATATCTTTAATCCCAGCACTTGGGAGGCAGAGGTAGGCAGATCTCTGTGAGTTCAAGGCCAGCCTAGGCTACAGAGCGAGTTCCAAGACAGCCAGGACATTATACTGAGAAATCTTGTCTGGAAAAAAAGAAAAGAAAGAAAGAAAAAAAAAATTATAATTCATTCTTTAGTTCTCAGGCTTAAAAGTGACCTTTTCTTTTTTCTCTCTCCTCTTGACAGGGTCTTACTATGTAACTCCAGCTGTCCTGGATCTCGCTCTGTAGACCAGGCTGGTCTCAAACTCACAGAGATCCAACTAACTCTGCCTCCCCAGTGCTGGGATTAAAGGCGTGTGCCACTACACCCAGGTCTAAAAATGACATTTTCAAGAGTGACACCCTTCCGCCCCTCCCCCTTAGTGTACATCTCTAGCACAGTTCTCACATGGCACTTTTCACAATACTAATTAATTAGAAAACATTTGTTTAGTGTTTTTTCTTTGCTAACCTTTAGCCCATGAAGGAGGAACCTGCTCGCATTTAGCACAGCAACTTAATAAAGTGAAACGCGCAGGTGATGCCAACGAGCGTCAGTGGACAGACCCATGTGAGAACGAGCACAGCCGTGAGGTGACCTGTGCAGGTTGACAAGTGGCAGAAAACACTCTGCATACAGTTATCCATTAATTGATTCTAGAGTGATTAAGGTGTTAGCAGTTTAGCAGACATTATCCTCTAGAAACTTAGTTTGATTAACTATACCCTTGCCTCTGAAGAGCCTGAATACCACCTAAAGCCACAAATGTGTAAACAGCAGCCTACCACAGTAGGTACCGAGGTAAATGTAACATAACGAGGAGCTCCCTTAATGTAAGAGACAAGGTTAGAAAACCCTCAAGACCAGAGACTGTTCTGCGTGAGAAGAGAATTTTCTACACAGAAAAGAGAGAAGACATTTCCAGGAGACAGAACACATGTAAAAGAGTAAACAAAAACAAACAAACAAATAAAAGAAGCTTCAAATGTTTCAAATATATGAGACAGGTGAGCAGTGGTGGCGCACACCTTTGATTCCAGCACTTGGGAGGCAGAGGCTGATGGATCTCTGTGAGTTCAAGGCCAGCCTTGTCCACAGAGCAAATTCCACGACAGCTGAAGCTACACAGAGAAACCCTACCTGAGAAAAGCAAACAATCCCAAATAGACAACAGTTTTCAGATCAAGGTGCATTGGTCATTCTTCTGGTTGACTATGCTAATACGGCCTCAAATTTCAGTTACAGTCAGATATGGTGGCACATGTTTAGAATCCTAGCATTTAAGGGGCTGAGGCAGGAGGATTCTAGGCCTTCTAGATACTATCACTAAGCAACAAACCATTTTTTTTTTTTGGTCATAAAGAAGCATAAAGTTCTAGAAATACTTTGATAAATTCCAACATAGCTACTCTTTCCCTCTTTACAGTCAGGTCTCCTCATCTATAAAATTTGATTACATGTAAGTCAGGGACAGGGCACAGTGAGTAAAGTACTTGATGTGCACGCATGAGGATGTGAGTTCGGATCCCCAGCACCCACGTAAATGACAGGCACAGCCATGAGTGTCTGTAAACCCAGCTCTAGGGGAGCAGAGAAGGGACAGCCCAGGGGCTTTCTGACCAGCTCAGTGATAAAGCCAGGCCCCAAATAAATAAATAAAAGATATGGGAGTAATGGTGGACTCCTGACATTGACCTCTGGCCTTCACACACGCATATACACCTGTACACATGAGCACACATACAAAAAATTCCTTAAAACTGATTCTATGAGATAGCTAAAGTTCTTTCCAGATATAACAATTGATTTTTATGTTATAAAAATATCCAAAAATAACCTACCTTCTGCAAACGTAACTGTTACCGTCTCTCTGAGAATATTCCCACTATCTGTGGTCCACTGAAGCTGAAATTAGAACATTTGTTTCAGTAAAAACAAAGTAGTTACATCGAAAATAATCTTAAGACATTAATACAACTATCATATCTTCTTTCACAAATTTACACTTGCATACTTATTTTGTGTCTCATGCACACACATGCCTTGGCACACATATGGAAACCAGAGGACAACACTGAGTCTATTTCCAATGAGATGGCATCTTTCATGGGCCTGGAGCTCACCAGTTTGGCTACAGTGACCAGTCAGGAAGCTCCACTCCCGTCTCCACCTCCCTAGCACTGGGACTGTAAGTTCACACCCACCACACTGAGCATTTTTATGTGGGTTCTAGGGGATCACACTTAGATCATCGTGCTTATGAGGCAAACACTTTATAGAGTGAGCTCCCCCCACTTCCTATTTTATTTTCATTACACTTGTGCTTTGTTCTGTGATCACCCTCTACATTCTTGTTTACATTCTTAAAGCCCAGGTATGTCTGTGAATTCAGATGTCAACAATTTGGATAGGAAGAGTAGATGGCAAATCTATTTATTTCTTGAATTATGTACTGTAATAATTAAGTCTGGATATAACACAAACAAACAAAAACTACCCCAGTAGGTCCAGCATTTGAAATACCCAAGTACTAGGGCTGGAGAGATGGCTCAGCAGTTAAGCACCAGCTGATCTTCCAGAAGACCCAGGTTTGATTCCCAGCACCTGTAATGGTGGCTCACGACCACCTTTAACCCCAGATTCAGGGAATCTGACACCCTCTTCTGGCCTCCATGGGCCCCAGGCATGCAAGCAGAACAAGAATATACATAAAAAAATAAGTACAACTCAAAAATGTTCAGATACTAAAACTTGGCAAGTGAAAAGTCAGGCAGGCTAAGGTTAGTGCTCCTCGGATTTTAACTCCTAAGTTACTACCTCTATTGTAATCACTAATTTCTGGATAACTATGGTCAAATTATCTCAGAAACGACTAACATTGACAGAGAAACTACAACAGACAAATAAAAGGCAAACACTGATATTCATATATGGCATACAGAGCTCACATCAGCATTTGTGCATCTGAACCTGAACTACTTAACCTTGACCATCTATTTTTAAAAATGGAGCAAGGAATAGACTCGGTATGTGCTCAATAAATGTCTGTAAACTAAATAAGAAGTGGTTCTCATAAAGAAAGATACTGATTCTTCTCTCTGTTACACTCAGATTAGGAAATCTACTGCTTCTTTCCCTTGTGAGAGCAGTAAGGAATATTCAGTTAAGTCATTATCCGTGAGCTTGTAGTATTCATATGTGACAAACTTACCTAGTGTATTTCCTTAGATCAGAGTAACTGAGACGGTGTAACAAGAGCCCTTTCTACCAGGCCAAGTATTACCTGAGCTAGAGACTGGCTAACGTGTTAACAGGAGCTGAGAAAGATTAACGAATCAAAGAAGTGGGTGTGATCATACCGTTGCGGGAATCACCTCTGAGTTATATACCACATCTTCAGTCCTCAATGATTTCTGTACCTCATGGATATGATTTTTTATATCATTTACAGTTGGAAAAAATGATAAATTATGTCTTTCAGGTACCTCATCAGGTTTGAACAGTTCTCTTTCCACAAATTTCCTGTGGAGGATATAAAATAAAAATATAACTGTAATGAAACACTCACAGATTGAAAGAAAGGTTCTCTTTCAATATAAGCTTTTATAAAGTATGACTCATATTTCTATAAATAATAAAATATTAGCCACTTTGGATTTCTTTCTATTCACTAAAACAGAATTAATGCAGGATAAAGAAAGGTGCTATTTTAATTGGTTCAAAGCACACATACTACAAAGCTTCGACATTTTGTTTTGTTTTTTGAGACAGAATTTTTCTGTGTAACAGCCCTGACTGGAACTCACTCTGTAGATCAGGTTGGCCTGGAACTCACAGAGATTAACCTGCTTCTGCCTCCCAGGTGCTGGGATTAAAGGCATGTGCTACTTAACTACCTCCAGCCTAACGGAACTTTTATTTATAGCATTTTGAAGTAACTTTAATGGTACTCAAGATAATTTGTTTAATTAATATTATAGTGATATATAACATATACATAATTTAATATAACATTACACATTGTTATAGTAAATAGTTTAGCTTATTATCTTTTTTAAAATCAAATATTTTAATTAATTTTTTGAGAACTTCATACATGTACATATTCTATTTTGATCATATTCATTCCCCATATTACCTTATAATAAAATTTTATTTCACGTCAAATAATCTGAAATAATTATTTTAAGCCTAGGTTTCTAATTTTCTGATTCTACAAGTTTTTTTCTCTCTAAAATATGTATCATGTCATTCAATTCATTACAGGGATAGTAGCTCACACCTATAATCCCAGTACTTGGCTACCTGAGATAGGAAAACTGCTGAAATTTGGAAGCCAACCTGGGAGATGTAAGTGAATTAAAGGCCAGTAAGACCTTAGCTAGTAAAATAAAATAAAATAAATTCATTACGTAGAAGTAGTCCAATCTGCCAAAGACATAGTGTCTCAAAAGAGTATTTGGAAGGATAGTAAGAACTACTGTATGAAGCCTGCTGAAAATAGCGTTTATAGGAAAGGTGAAGAACCACGCTCCATCCGTCTAACAGCACACGTCCTGGAAAGCTGCTGCCCAGCGCCCACAACTTAGGTCAGGTGTGAAGGGACACTGTTCCTCCTGTACCTGAGCTGCTTCCTCACTGCGTACACGTGTCCCACGCCCTGCGACACTAGCTCCTGAATCTTATGCGCTACTTGCGGGTGGAGGCGTGAGGGCAACGCACAGTTCTCATCTCTGACTACAGTTTCCTCTTCCTCAGGAGCAGACACAGGAAAAGGAGCCAGTGAGAGAGGGCGGCCCCGAGTCTCTAGTTCATGATACTGATGAGCTTGCTGTGTAGGTAACTGCACATACCATCTGACAAGAGAAAACATTCCAAACTGTCAATATTTCAATATTAAAATTAGACAAAGATGGGAATCCTAATTACTTAGGTTAATAGTCATTAAGAGAAGGAACAATCTTTTAAGCAAAAATCATATGATTATGCCGTGTGGAATAAAATTTAAAATGTCTTCTATTCAACTCTTCTAAGATTGACTTTATACTCAATTAAAAAGGTAACTTCATAAACTTTCACTATGGCCCTAAAGTTAAGGCAATGCAGGGATTTACACATATATGAGGGTAGAGAGATGGCTCAGAAGTTAAGAGCACTTGTTGGTCTTGCAGAGGTCTGGGTTTTGAGTCCCAACATCAACACAGTAGCTCACAACCATCTGTAACTCCAGCTCCAGGGATCCAAAGCTCTCTTCTAACTTAGGTAAGGACCAGGCATGCACAATTTTTACACACACACACACACACACACACACACACACACGTGTGTGTGCACACGCAGGCAAAACATCAATACACATAAAATAAATAAGTAAATAAACAAAGCATTCTCAATTCCTGTTGGTCCAATGAGTAAGAGAATCAACTAAATTGTGAACACGTCTCATATACAATAGTGCAAGAGACTGATGCTAGGTAAATCAATCAATCTGGTAGAGTACCGTTTTAATGGATTTTTCTTTTTTTGTTGTTGTTTTTATTTTTGAGACAGGGTCTCACTGTGTAGCTCTGACTGGCCTAGTACTTGGTATGCAGACTGGGCTGCCTTTGAACTCAGAGATTCACCAGCCTCTGCCCCCTGAGACCATGCCGAACTTAAGAGATATTTTTGTACAAGCGTGTGTGTGTGTGTGTGTGTGTGTGTGTGTGTGTGTGTGTGTGTGTGTTGCTTGGGATTTAACTTTGGGCTAAGCACTTGGCTAAGAAAGTGCTCTATTGATTAGCTCACACCAAGACCCTGTCCTTTCACATTTATTATTTGTATGTGTGTATGTGTGTATGTGTGTGGGTGCACATGTGTCAGCATGCACATGTGGAGGTCAGAAAACAACTTAAAGAAGTCAATTCTTTCCTTTTATCATGTGGGTTCTGGGGACTGAACTCATTGGCCCCCTGTATTTCTGCTTGATATAAACCAATATAAACAAAACAGAGCCTAATTAAACTTTGTATAGTATAGAGCTGGAGAGATAACTCAGTTAAGAGCACTTGGTGCTCTTGCAAAGGCTCTGGTTTTGATTCCCAGCACCCACAGGGTGATTCACAACCATCTATAACTCAAGTTTCAGGAGATCCAATGTCTTTTTCTGACCTCCATGGCATCATACATGCATGTGGTCCATATACACATGCAGGAAAACCTCTTCAACACAAAATAAAATTAAAAAATCTAAGAATTAAAAAAAAGTTTAGAGTTACATGTTTTAAAAATTGAAGGATCTAATTATTGACTTCACTTTTTTTTTTTTTTTTTTTTTTTTGGTTTTTTGAGACAGGGTTTCTCTGTGGAGCTTTGGAGCCTGTCCTGGAACTCACTCTATAGCCCAGGCAACCCTCAAACTCACAGAGATCTACCTGCCTCTGCCTCCCCAGTGCTGGGATTAAAGGCGGGCACCACCACCACCCGGCTTTGACTTCACTTTTAAATCTTTATAAAAGAGCATACAAAAGTTTTCCTTATATTTGACCTCATTACACAATAATAAATTCTTCACATGAATTGACAAGTAAAGGACAGTAAGCTAGAAATATTATAGTTCCTTCTATTTAAAACATGAAGCATAAAATGGAATTTTACTTAGGGCTGAAACTTCACAGATGGCTGTCACAGCAATCAACGATGCACGGTTAGATTATTTACAATTTTTAGGTGGTAAAATCAAAACATATACATAGCAAGTAAGTTTAATACTGGCAAGGTATCTAATTTATAAAACCAGTCCTTAATGAGATCATTGAAAACATAAGTGTAAGAGTCCTTGTTAATGCTGCTAATCAGAAAACGAAAGCGCTGTACGAATGCCATACCGAAGAACACCACCAGCATCTACCAAGTTCTTCTTCAGCATGGTGAAGGCTTTCTCCTGCTCCATCCTGATGATCTTCCTGTCTATCTGGGGGTCTGTAGGCACTCTATATTCAGGGAACTTCTGGACCTTTTTAATGTAAATCCTTTATACAAGACAAGGAAGAAACTGTTTCTTATGATCTCAAGAAATACCTAACACCAACAAACAGTTCAAACAGAAAAGTTAGAGAATACTTAATTTAGTATTCAGAAGCTTATGAAAGAAGTCATATTAAGTGCATGATACTTACAAAATTAACAATTATCACAAATTGAGTATAAGTATCTAAATACAGTTAATTTTTTTTTTTTGAGACAGGGTTTCTCTGTGTAGTTTTGGTGCCTGTCCTGGATCTCGCTCTGTAGCCCAGGCTGGCCTCGAACTCACAGAGATCCGCCTGCCTCTGCCTCCCGAAATTAAGCTGGGATTAAAGGCGTCCACCACCACTGCCCGGCTCCAGTCTTTTAAAACATGAGAATGCTTAAGTTTGTGATACATGTGATGCTGAAACATAATGCTTCAGTTATCCACTAAGTCCAACCATAACATACTGTCTTTGTTTTGTTTGATGAAGGGTCCTTGTTGCTCAGGCTGAACTAAAATGTCCAATGACTCTTTCCCCTTAACCTTCCGCACCTGGGATCACAGGCATGAGGCAGCACATTCAGATTTGGCTGCTGATTTGGCTCAGGGCTTCGTGCACGCCGTACCCCTGAGCTATCTGTATCCCTCAGCACAATATGCCTTTGACAGTTTTCATTTTACTAATAATTTTGAACATTTTCAGTGTCTACAAGAGTATTAGTATAGAGCATTAAGAAAAAAGTCTTTCATTGGTTCACATTTTTTATTCTCACCCAGAGCAATGACAACCTAGTCCTCTATCTAAAAACTACTACTGCTCCCTACACTGCTGGTGTGAATGTAAACTGGTAAAACCTCTCTTGGAAGCAAGTTTTCTTTGTCAACATTTAAAAGTACATAACCTTTCCCTAACAATTACCATTCTAGGGATTTATCCTACTAATAAACTTAAGGTTATTGATTGTGGTTTTGAATCTAATAAAAGAATTTGTCACTAGTCACGTTGGTATACATCTGTAAATCGCAGCATTAAAGAGACAGAGGCAGAGGGAGGAGGGTAAGGAATTCAAGGCCACCCTTGGCTACACAGTGTGTGTGAAACTAGCCTGAGGGACATGAGATCCTATCTCAAATAAAAAAAAAAAAACAAAAAAACAATTTTTTTCATAGGTTACATATCTACCCATAGAGGATTAATTAAATGGTATGCTACAAATGGAATATTACACAGCTATTTAAAAGAAAAAATACTCATATACTCATATGCCGATATGAAGCCACTTTAAAGATCTACTAGAAATGAAAACAGAGTGTTTAGTAACTAGTACATGTCATATGAACACTAGTTAGCAATTTGATATCTGTGCATTAGACGCTGTGGTAGTTTGAATGTAACTAGCCCCCATACGCTCATAGGGAGTGGCAATTTTAGAAGGTTGTTGGAGTAGGTGTGGCCTTGTTGGAGGAAGTGTGTTTCTGTGGAGGCGGGCTTTGAGGTCTCATATATGCTCAAGCCACACCCAGTATCTCAGTTCACTTCTTATTGGTGCAAGGACTCTGCTACTTCTCCAGCACCATGTCTACCTGCATGCTGCCACACCCCACCATGATAATACGGACTGAACCTTTGAAACTGTAAGCCAGCCCCAACTAAATGTTTTCCTTTATAAGAGTTGCTGTGGTCATGGTGTCTCTTGACAGCAATAGAAACCCTGACTAAGACAGATACTCACAACAGGCTTTCAGACAGCAGGGAAGAGGGAACACGATTACCTCACTTTAAGGAAAGAAAACATTAGTGGGCTTTACTGACCTTTTAGGGGAGAAGAAGATATGTGTATATTCACACACATACACATTCATATATAGAAAAATCTTTGCAAAATGACACAAAAAACTGTTAAGAGTTGAGGCTTTAATGAGGAATATACAAAACAGTGAGAGGAAAACCTAGACTTCACTGCACACAATTTAACTATTTAAACTTAATAAAAATGCTTCTGTTTGCTATTCAAAAATAAGACTTTAATTAAAAAAATTAAGTGAGATAAAGTAAGCTTACCTGGCTGGACAAGTAGCTTTGTAGAGATGACAAGACCTACTTTCTTGCTCACTGATTCTTTTGAACTGGAAACCTTTCCTTCTTGGTCCATACTGACACTCCATTACTACAGCTCGACTACCTGTGGGCCCAAACCAACCAGTGCAGTAATTTATCTGCTGATGTAGTCTAGACAGATTGATAAAAACTTGGTTGTGGCAATTTCAAAATCTATACTTTTTTTTTTTTTTTTTTTTTTTTTTTTTTGGTTTTTCAAGACAGGGTTTCTCTGTGTAGCTTTGCGCCTTTCCTGGAACTCGCTTTGGAGACCAGGCTGGCCTCGAACTCACAGACATCCGCCTGCCTCTGCCTCCTGAGTGCTGGGATTAAAGGCGTGCGCCACCACCGCCTGGCTAAAATCTATACTTTTAATTACATAAGATTATGGAACAAAAACATCAGTATTTCTTACTAAAAATGCAGACAGACAAATTTAAATTTATGTAAAATTTATCAAATATGCCATAATCATGGTAAGTAATTAATAAATATCTCATTTACTGATACATAGAGACATATGATTTTATTTTATTTGGTATTTCAAGACAGGGTTTTTCTGTGTAGCACTGGTGGTCTTGGAACTCCCTCTGTAGACCAGGATGGCCTTGAACTCACAGAGGTCCTCCTGCCTCTGCCTCCTGAGTGCTGGGATTAAAGGTATGTGCCAAGTGAGACACATGATTTTTAATAATACTAAATGTACCACTTTATAAGTTGAAATTAGCAAATGTTACATTTGGTTAATTTTTAATACTATTTAAAATCTTAATTCCCTTAAAATTTTTTTTTTAGATTTACTTTATTTTATGTATATTGAGTGTTTTGCTTAAATGAGCATATGTGTACATGTGCATGCCTGTTGCCCACAGAGGTAAGAAGAAGCATCTGATCCCCTGGTGCTGGAGTTAATGATTGTGAGCCACCATAAGGGTGCTGGGAACAGAACCTGGTCCTCTGCAAGAGTAACAAGTACTCTTAAGCACTAAGCCATCTCTCCAGCTCCTAATTTCCTTAAAAAACAAAACTAAAAGAAAAAGATTTTTGTTTTTGTGTTTGTGTGTATACCTGCAAGAGTCTATGTGCACCAAGTGTGTGCTGGTGCCTATGGGGGCAGAGGGTGCTGGATCCCATGAACTTGGAGTTACAGGGGGTTTGAGAAGCTTCCTGGTGCGGAAGCTGGGGACTGAACTCAGGTCCTCTGCAGGGCAGAAGTGCGCTCAGGTGCTGACCCATTTCTTTAGCCCCTTTACTTCCTGTTTCAAAAATTATTGATTTTCTTATTTCTTTTTTTGGTTTTTCGAGACAGGGTTTCTCTGTGTAGCTTTACGCATTTCCTGGAACTCGCTCTGTAGCCCAGGATGGCCTCGAACTCACAGAGATCCGCCTGCCTCTGCCTCCTGAGTGCTGGGATTAAAGGCGTGCGCCGCCGCCGCCGCCGCCGCCGCCGCCGCCGCCG
>CABHPQ010002109.1:12494-36443 GCA_902168405.1 Peromyscus aztecus
TTCTTATTTCTATTTGGCCTGTTAGATTCAGGTGGTGACCTGCCTCTAAGATGGTTCGGGGCATCCTGGCCTCCTACTATTCACTTCCTCGCACAGCTCTCTCCCCTTCAGCATGGGCGGTACCCACCAACTTCGTCCTACTAAATAAGGCAGTAGTGACAATATGTTATTGTTGCTATCAGGTTCCGGGGTAACTATAATTTCCGTTTTGGGTACTCTTCTACTCTTCCGTGGACTGCTGTCTCTAGGTGACATTAGCTGCCATGCAGTGAGGGAACTCTGTGCAAAGGCCCACACAACAAGGCAACCACACAAGTGAGACTGGAATTGCCTTGTTGTGGGATGTTCTGTATGGCAAATGTGCTGCTAATAAAACACTGATTGGCCAGTGGCTAGGCAGGAAGTATAGGCGGACTAACAGAGAGAATTAAAAGAACAGGAAGGGGGAGGGAGTCTCTGCCAGTCACCGCCAGGACAAGCAGCATGTAAAGATGCCGGTAAGCCACGAGCCATGTGGCAAGGTATAGATTTATGGAAATGGATTAATTTAAGGTATAAGGACAGTTAGCAAGAAGCCTGCCACGGCCATACAGTTTGTAAGCAATATAAGTCTCTGTGTTTACTTGGTTGGGTCTGAGCGGCTGTGGGACTGACAGGTGAAAGAGATTTGTCCTGACCGTGGGCCAGGCAGGAAAACTCTAGCCACATTGCCTCCTCTGCTAGTAATCACAGATGAACTGCAATGCCAGTCAACACTACAGCCCCAGGCTGTGTAAGAACCTGAGGCAGTCACCTTGCTAAGCTACACCTGGAATTCTGACCCTCAGAAACTGAGACAATCAATGTCTGTAGTTCTCAGCGGTCAAGTTCAGGGTGATTTATCACATTACTGTAGATTACAAATACACAGATGTGGAAATGATGCCTACTGCAGGATACAACCGACTTAAGACACAGAAAATGGCTGGAGAGAGGCTCAGTGGCTAAGAGCACTGGCTGCTCTTCCAGAGGACCCTGCATCAATTCCCAGCACCCACAGGGTGGTTCACAGGCGTCTGTAACTCGAGTTCCAGAGGATCCAATGCCCTCTCCCAGCATCTGTGGGCACTGCATATATGTAGTACTCTAGCAACATATTCATAAAAAAACTAAAAAAATAAAATACATATAAAATTGTTATCTTAAATAAAAAAATTAATAAAGCTGACACTAAAATGTAAGACCTCTGTTTAAAGGGCCTGTTGGTGACTTTATAACATTAGTATAAACTACTATTTATTTTTATTTTTTGTTGTTTAGTGGGTAGTTTGAATGTAACTGTCCACCATAAGTTCACAGGGAGTGGCACTATTGGGAGGTGTGGCCTTGTTGGAGGAAGTGCGTCACTGAGGAAGCGGGCTTTGAGGTCTCTTTTGCTTAAGCTTCACTGAGTGTCACTCTCTCTTCCTGCTGCCTTCTGATCCGGGTGTAGAACTCTCGGCTACTGCTCCAGCACCATGTCTGCCCGTTTGCCGCCATGCTCCCCACCTTGATAATAATGGACTGAATCTCTGAACTGTAAGCCAGCCCCAGTTAAATGTTTTCCTTTATAAGAGCTGCTGTGGACATGGTGCTCTTCACAGCAATAGAAACCCTGACTAAGACTTTTAGAGACAGGATCTCACTAAGTAGCCTTGATTAGCCTGTAACTCACCATGTAGACTAGGCTGGCCTTGAACTCACAGAGCTCTACCTGCTTCTGTCTCCTGAGTGCTAGGTTTGAAGGCCTGTGCCATCAAGTCTCACTCTATTAATTATTTTAAAGTTTGATGTCAGGGTTGTCACATGTTTGGGAAGGACAAAGGTGAGACAAGAGTAACCTGGGCTAGGATTTTGCAGGAATGAAGGTGGAAATAAACAATTAAAAAAATAAATAATAATAAAGCCAACAGAACAAACGCATACATAAGTAATCATATCACAAAAATCTGGTTTAAAAACAGCTGACAGCTGTTGAAGGTACATGATAGATTCCAGAACATTTTTTATATTCTTACCTCTATTTTTGATACATATGAAAATTCCCATAACATAATCTTTTAGGTTTTTTAGTTTTGTTTTGTTTTGTTTTTTGATACAGGGTCCACCATGTAGCCCTGGCTGGCCTTGAACTCCTAGAGAGTCCCTGCCTGTTTCCAGAGTGCTGGATTGTAAAGTTATGCTCCAGTGCATCTGGCTGTTTTGTTTTGTTTTTGAGACAGGGTTTCTCTGTGTAGCTTTGCGCCTTTCCTGGATCTCACTCTGTAGACGAGGCTGGCCTTGAACTCACAGAGATCCGCCTGCCTCTGCTTCCCCAAGTGCTGGGATTAAAGGTGTGTGCCACCACCGCCCGGCTTTTTTTTTTTTTCTTAAGATTTATTATGCACACAGTGTTCTGCTGGCATGTGTCCCTGCAGGTCAGAAGAGGGCACCAGATCTCATTACAGATGGCTGTGAGCCATCATGTGGTTGCTGGGAATTGAACTCAGGACCTCTGAAAGAGCAGCCAGTGCTCTTAACCTCTGAGTCATCTCACCAGCCCACCCCTCAAGTAAATTAATTCTTTATGAGTAAATCTGAAGCCTAAAAAATTCAGAAAACAAAGCTTTTGGAACTTACTTGGCTGCAGAATCTGATCTAAACAACAAAATTATGTGTCTGTGTGTCTGTCTGTATCTCTATCGTCTATCTATCTGAAAGATGATTTATTTCTGTTAGTGTGACTATAAAGGGTTATTTTTTTGATTATGTGATATTGTCTATAGGTCTACTTGGAATTTAAAATTCTATTTATTAACATACTATACAAGTGAAATATTATTTACTTGGTGTCAGAGATTAAAACATAATTTTATGACAAAGTAATTGGTTATATTTGCTATGTTTTCTTTTTAGTTTAACATTCATTCATTTTCAGCAATTAAAATTCAGTTCTCACCTACCAAAATGAAATGCATCCTCTCACAAAAATCCCGTTTTCACCACAGAGCGCGGCTGCGGGACCTTTAAGTAACTGATTGAGTTACCTGCGTTGACAAACGGGATGCCGTCGTAGGGCACGTACTGGGACTTCCACATCAAGCGCGTGGCAGGTTTGGCTGGGCTTGGAGACTGTCGAGTGCCCCAGACACTGCGGGTTTGCTGCTTGTGAAAAGTGAGGATGCTTTCTAGTTCAGTCTCACTGACACAGTAGCCACGGTAGGAATCTCCAATTTTCTGTAAAATCACATAAGAAAATCATTGGTTGGAAGGATGGGAGGCCAGCAGGATCCTATGCTATGTGTCAGCCATGACAGATTAAAGCTGTTAAAACACACACACACACACACACACACACACACACACACACACACACACACAAATAAAAAAGAAAAAGAAAGAAAGGAAGGAAGGAAGGAAGGAAGGAAGGAAGGAAGGAAGGAAGGAAGGAAGGAAGGAAGGAAGAAAGAAAGAAAGAGAAAGAAAGAAGAAAGAAAGAAACAAACAAACAAACAAAATCATTGGCAAATACATTTCAGTGAACAGTAAATTAACAAGATAATTCTCTACGGTAAATAGCATCAAGTCACTTCCTCACCGCTGGCCTGTAGTGGTCTGAACTCAAACAGTACCATCAAACAGATGGAAGGGTATATAATAACACATTCATTGCCATACGAGAAGTAAGTCTTAGAAGAAAAAGCTTGAACAATATGTAATATATCCATCCTCTTGGATGTCTAAAATTCTACCCCTAGATCAAATCGAGTACTGATTCTTTGTGATTTTTTTTATATGATGCCAAGAATCTATCTAAAACCCAATGAAAACTGTGCTCTAAACCCATATGACTATGTGTTCTAAAAAAAAATCTTGCACAAGAACTTCATTACATCTAATACTCTTTTTTATAACATTTACTTTTGGGGGGATTTTATTTATTTTTATTTTATCTATGTGGGTGGTTTGCCTACATACATATCTGTGTACCACATGTGTACAGGGCCTACAGAGGCCAGATGGGGGTGTTATAACTGGGGTTACAGACTGTCGTAAGCCACCACATAGGTTCTGGAATTGAGCACATGTCCTCTGCAGGAGCAGGAAGTTCTCTTAACCATTTTCAAAAGAACTGTGACTTGGACATGGTAATACACATCTAGAATCCCAGCACTCGGGAGGCTGAGGCGGGAAGGACCAACACAAGTGTAAAGCTAGCTTTGCTGCATAGTGAGTACCAGGCCAGCCATGGCTACATTGTGAGACCATCTCCAACAAACACACAGTCAGTCAAAACCACAAAAACCGGCCAAGTATCTCAGTGAAACCAAGAAATTAGTCCAAGACTCTGTGTCTGAATATCTAAGGAAACGGTGTTTATTAATGTTAATTAACAGGCAAAGAATTTAGGAAGCAGAGTTAACTGGTATGGTCGCAGTAAATTTAAGGTAAAATCTAAATTAAACTTCAAAAAGATGCTGAAGGTCTGGGGCCACACTAAGAATTACAGAACTGGTGATAAAGATTTGCAAATTATTTTATAAACATGAGAGCTGAAAGTCAACAAAACAGGTAAAATCCTTCAAAAGATAAAATGAACACAGGTCAAAAGCAAATCTGAGGAATTTATACTGAGACTATAAGAAGAAATAAATGCAAGCAGAGAGAGAGAGGAGGTAGTCCAAAGTAGAAAGGAGAGGGGTGCTAATGGCAGCGACTCAGGGGAGCTTCACACGACTTCTGCTTTTTCTCTTCTTCCATTGGGTCCTTTCAGGGACAGGGCTTCATGTAGCCCAGGCTGGTCTCGAACTCACTCTGTAGCCAAGGATGAGTTTAAACTCTCGAGCCTCCTGCCGCCACCTCCCCAGTGCTGGGATTACAGGCTGCCCCACCACAATAGGCACAACTTCTAAAGCAACAGGCGAGCTTAGATTAAGCATAAGTGCATACAGTCTATGACAGACACTGACTGTATTATTAATATTAAAATATTCATCTGGGGATGAAATGTTGCCATAACCAGGTAAGTGAGGTAAGGATTATCTTTTTTTTTTTTTTTTGGTTTCTCTGTGTAGCTTTGCACCTTTCCTGGAACTCGCTTTGGAGACCAGGCTGGCCTCGAACTCACAGAGATCTGCCTGCCTCTGCCTCCCAAGTGCTGGGATTAAAGGCGTGTGCCACTACCACCCGGCAAGGATTATCTTAAACTCACCTCACAACTCCTAAGACGGCAGGCCCATATCGGTGTGTTACAAGACAGTGGCTGAAGAGGAGCTGGCAAAGGTTCTTCGAGCATTCTGGGAGAGGAGAGGAATAGATGTAAATACGTAGTTACACACACACACACACATGTGCACACATACCATTTAACTGCTTTGTCTTTTTCTTTACTTTGTATGTGTAATATTGTAATATATGGACACACGTGTGTACTTATGTGCATTGAAACCAGAGCCTGACATCAAATGTTTTCCATAGTCACTCTTCATCTTTTTTTTTTTTTTTTTTTTTTGGTTTCTTGAGACAGGGTTCCTCTGTGTACCCTTGGCTGTTCTAGAACTTGCTCTGTAGACCAGGATGGACTCAAACTCACAGAGATTTACCTGCCTCTGCCTCTCAAGTACTGGGCTTAAAGATATGTGCCATCACCACCCAGCTCACCTTATTTTTTAAGACTGTGTTTCTCATTGAACCTGGAGCTCATCAATTCTGCAAACTGGCTGGCTAGTGAACTCAAAGGATCCATCTTCCTTTGTGCCCACTTCCCAGAGGTCACAAATAAGAACTACTACACCTGGTCTTGAACACAGGGTCTCATACTTCATGCTGAATGTTTTACTAAGTCATCTCCCCAGACCACCTCTTTAAAAATATATTTTATGTGTCTTCATAGTTAGCCTGCATACCACATGTGCCTGGGGTCAGAGTGGGCACTGGATCCCCTACGACCGGAATTACAGCTGGCTGTAAGTCACCATGCGGGTGCTAGGAAGCAAACCCAGGTCTCCACAAGAACAACAAGTGCTCTTAACCACAGAACCAGCTCTCCAGCCTCCAACTCCTTTTTTTTTTGTTTGTTTGTTTGTTTTTGGGGTTTTTTTTGTTGTTTTTTTTTTTATTTTTTTTTTGAGACAGGATTTCTCTGTGTAGCTTTGGCACCTTTCCTGGATCTCGCTCTGTAGACCAGGCTGGCCTCGAACTCACAGAGACCCGCCTGCCTCTGCCTCCCGAGTGCTGGGATTAAAGGCATGCGCCACCGCCCGGCCCTCCCTCCTTTTTTAAAACAAACAAATATTTCTGTACATTTATTTAGTGTTGGATTTATTCCATGCCATTGATTTATATTTCTTTGGGTTTCTTCTGGGAATCTCTTTTCTTCTGTGAAACCATCTATTTTGCTTTAGAAACAATTCTTCCTTTTCACAAAGGATCATCTCAAGGATCTCTTAACTGCGGGGCAGTCTCTCCTGCTCATGTTAACTTTTTTATTGGTAATCTCAAACATACAGTTTCTGAACTGGCTAAAGGGATTAAGCAGTAGACTCTTCTTGTATATGGCCAGAGGTAACCTATGAAAATGGTCCACCAATCTCTTCACTCAGAAAACCCTACAGAATCATGTAAATTAAGAGGCTCAGATCTCAAGTTCATTTTAAAAAATACTCAAGGAACTGCCCAGACCATCAAGGACACACATATCTCAAAACCCATGAAGCATGTGTAAGGTGTTACTTTAAAGAAGCAATGTGTGCCATTCTGGCAGAACAGTGGTCAAGTTGGTGGCCATGCACAGGCCAAACAGTGGGGCTAGACAAAGAGTCAGCAGTTGTGGAAATTCTGCCAACTTCTAAGTATATCTATCCCAATTATACATTCTAGAGTTGGGGAAATAACCACAGGATGAGTTCAGGGACCCACTGGTTCTACCGTGAGATGGACTTTAGCTAAAACTCCATTAGTCAAGTTAACCTCCAGAAGCCCCTAATTTCACTGGAGGACTACAATGTTTCTTGGGATCTCCTGGAGTCAATGTCAGTTCAGAACTAGTATCCAAAATATCCTGGACAGTCTAATTGTCTCTCCAGTGTACATTTACCTGTGCAAAAAGCCACAGGTCTCTCTGGGCTAACAGTAAGAGTCTTAGGTCCGGGGTTGGGGATTTAGCTCAGTGGTAGAGCGCTTGCCTAGCAAGTGCAAGGCCCTGGGTTCGGTCCTCAGCTCTGGGGAAAAAAAAAAAGACAAAATAACAAAAAAAGTTTTAGGTCCTTTCCTCAGGGGAACCTCTCCTCTTCATTCAAGGGGTTCTCGATCCGAAAAACTGGCTCAAGTGGAAACCGGTTTACTGGCTGAGATTCCTTCTTGCCACCATCCAATGTAGCCTTTCCTTCATTTGAGAATTTTTTGCTTATACTGATCAAACAAAAACACAGTAGGCGTCTTATCTAGTTCACTCCTGGAAACACTACGATTGTTTAGCTAGTGCCAGAGCTCCATACAAGTCATGCCACCATAAAAATCACTTTGTCTGTGCTGCCCACTATGGGTCAGGCCATCATGGACACTGCTTGTCTCTGCTGCCCATTATAATAACTACATTCACCTTGCCGAATTAGAGAAGAAAGGGTTTACTTTGCCTTACAGTTCCAGAGAGTTATTCGAGTCCCTCATGGCAGGGAAGTCAGCATGGCTATAGGACCAGGCCTGAGAGATCACAGCTCTACCCCACACAGGAAGCAGAGAGATAGCAGGAAGTGGGGCAAGGTTGCAAACCCTCCACACCTGCCCCAGGTGACCTGCAAGGTTCTATAATGTCCACAAAGAGGGCCACTAAAGGGGACCAAGTGTTAGAAAACATGAAACTATGAATGGCATTTCTCATTCAGACCATCACACCCACCAAACATAGCTCATCCAGTTTTGTGAAGCAAACACTACAAGATTTAAAAATCACAAATTAACCACCACAGATTAACACCACAGTAATAGTGTGTGACTGCAACACCCTATTCTCACTATTGGACAGATCAGGTGCACAAAAAAATGAATAAAGAAACACTGAAATTAAATGACATCACAGATCAAACTAACGGATGGGCCTAACTGACATCTACAGAACATTCTGCCTGAACAATGGGGAATACACATTCTTCTCAGCAACCCATGGAATCTTCTCTAAAATAGTTCATATATTAGGACACAAAGCAAGTCTCATCAAATACAAGGAAATTGAAACAACATACTATATTCTTCCTGATTATAATGGGACAAAGCCATAATAGTAATTATTGTTATATATAATAATATTTATTATATAATAATTATACTATTATAATATAATTGCCTGCCTCTGCCTCCCAAGTGCTGGGATTAAAGGTGTGCACCACCACTGCCTGGCATAAAGCCAGAAATTAACAGCAATAGAAACTTCAGAAAATATACAAACTCATGGAGAGTAAGCAATACACTGTTGAATGATGAATGAGTCACTGAAGAAATCAAGAAGGAAATTTTAAATTCCTAGAAGTAAATGATAATGAAAATTCAAATCTATGTGAGACAAGAAATGAGTCCAAAGAGAGGAATGTGTAACTCTAAGTGCCTACATTAAGAAGTGAGACATACAGCAAATGTACAACCTGACAGTAAAACTTTAGGCACTGGGAAAACAAGACAAGCCAATCCCAAAGCAGCAGATGGGAAGAAATAACAAAGGTCAGGGCAGAAAATAATAAAATAGAATGAAAATGACAAAAAACTCAATTAAACCAAGAGGTGATTTTTGAAAAGGTAAATAAAATTGACATACCTCTAGCCAAACTAATCTAAAGAAAGAGACAGAAGACCCAATTAATAAGACTAGAAGAAAAGGGAGACACAGCAACACACACCGAGGAAAGCCGGTGGATTGTGAAGACATACTTTAAAAATTCATGTCCCACTCAACTGGAAAACCTAAAAGAAAAGGATGAATTTGAGACTCAATGACCTATCAAAGTTAAACCAAGCAAATAATTTCAATAGAGCCGTAACAACCAATGAGATCAAAGCACTAGTCAGAAATCTTCCAATGAAAAAAATCCCAGGTGCAGATGGAGTTGGTAAAGAAAAATATATAAATATTGTCTTGGGCTGTGAGTTTACTTAAGTGTTAGTCCCTTGTCTACTATGCAAGAGGCCCTGGATTGATGTCTAGCTCTGAAAACTAACTAACTAACGGCTCACATATGAATATTGTCTAATTTTAAAATTTCATAGAACAATTAAAGTATATAAATACATAAAATGATACATCAAGGGAGAGGCTGGAGAGATGGCTCAGCGGTTAAGAGCTCTCTGACTCTTCTAGAGGACCCAGGTTCAATTCCCAGCCACCACATAGCAGCTCACAACTGTCTGTAACTACAGTTCCAGGGGGTCAGACACCCTCATACAGACATACATGCACAGATATACACATGGAATAAAAATAAATAAACTAAAAAAAAAAGTTACAAAACGATACTTTAAATATTTTTCTAAAATTGTCATGAAACATGTTATTTTTAAGAAAAAAAAAAAGGTAAAACTGAAGGAGAAGTTAGCAAAAAGTAGGCCGTGTCAGGGCTGGAAAGATGGATCAGCAGTTGAGAGCACCAGCTGCTCTTCCAGAGGTCCTGAGTTCTATTCCCAGCAACCACATGGTGGCTCACAACCATCTATAGTGGGATCTGATGCTCTCTTCTGGCATAACATTGTATATGTAGATAGAGCACTCATATACATAAAATAAATAAAAAAGTTTAAAAACAAAGAAAAACACAAAATAAAAAAACAGGCTATGCTTTTGTGGCTGGGTGGAAAATATTTGCCTAGCATGTCCAAGACCCTTTGCTCAATTTCCAGAACCAGCACATACACGCACACAAAATACTAGCAAAAACATTTTAAATACTTTATCATCGAAGAATTATATCTATATAAATGTGGCTAACTATTTAAAAACCTTAGGAACATTTCTCTGAAAGGAGAGGAAACTGTCTTGTCAAGATGTGCTGAAATAAATGAAGATGTATGTGATGAACATTTCCTCTTTCCGAACTTCTGATCTTTTCCACTGTCTGCCAGATCTGATCATTTAAAAACAGACTTCCACTGTGACCCCAAAGAGAAGCTCCTCTTTCCCATGATTCACCTGGTCCCTGACTTTTTGGGAAACGCAAGGGATGCTTGAGAACGAAGAATGTAGTCATTGGTGCTGGCTCCTAGAGTGTCTGCTCTTACAGTTGGTAAGCTTCTGTCAGTGGGTTTCTCTTCAGAGGCATCTTAACAACAAAAATAAGAAACATCAGTATCTTCAATAACACTATGAAGATTACTTAACTAGAATTAAATCATTTTAATAGGAAAAAGAATAGTTCTGAAATTAAAAAAACAAAACTTTAAATGATTTATTGAGACTGTCACTGATAAACTTACTTTTAAATTGTATACTGACTATGAAATTTTGTAATTAACTTTTTATACTTATATTTGACAGCTATGATTTAAAAATAGTAGAAATAATTGTTATATTAAAGAGTTTCACATGTAATATGAAAACAAAAAATTTACTTCTACATTGTGCTTATAATGTTTTTAGTTTAACTTTTAATGAGTATTAATAAAGACAATAAATCATAAAACAAGGTAAAAATAACTATCTTAAACTACTATGTATAAAAGAGCAACAAAACAGTGAAGCGGTGATGTTAAAAAGAGATTCAACTACGTTGCAAAGGGAAGGAAGAAAATTAACAGGAATATTGTCAAACAGGCAAGGGGGGATGGGAAGTCTGATCCGCTTTTCCGAATGTGAAACAAAGGGAAGGAGGAGGAGATCCAAATAACAGTTTAAAAAGGGATGGGTCACAGAGCTAGCAAAAATCAATAAAGTACAAATATAAAAAACTTCTATAGCTAGGTTCTGTATTTGTGCTACTGTTGCTATTTCTATTGTCGTTTCTAAATTAAGAAGAATTTAGTTTATGCTCATTGGTTATCTGGGAGGAAGCAGGGGTCAACCAGCTTCATAGAATTCCAAAATGAAACAGACATCTAACCTAGACAGGAGTTGGAAGGCGAACTTAAGATGTATTGGGGCTAAAAAAAACCTTTCTAATTACTCAATTCACAATCTCACCTAAAGAGATGAACTTTAATATGGACTTCCTAGGGAATTTTCTAGACTATCACCTTAACCTTTAGAACACTGTCAAGCCCCCTGCACCCATCCCATACTGACTCACCTTGAGGACTAGTCACATCCACAAGCGGCTCCTGAGGTGTGATCACTTGAGCCAATCCCGTCTGGGTAGATGGAATTACATGAAGCACCTGTCCGTTTTCTGATGGGCTCGTAGCGATCATCTTGGAAGCATTAAAGAAAGGATATGCTGTTCTGATTTTCCAGGGCTACTAGGTTATTTAAGCGCACACCTACTTCTAGGATGGCCTTATTACTTCACTCTGCAGACACAGACTGAGACTGTGCCAATTTTCCAAAGGTCCCACAGCTGACAAGTGCTGAAGCTAAGATTCAAAACAATCAGCTTGACTATAGCCTGTGGTCTTAAGCACCTAGGATCTTAATCGTGATAGCACATGCATGAAGGTTAATAACACAGAGCGTGAAAAGACAGTCTGGGCTACATGAAACCTTGTCTCAAAAACAAAAGTAACTTACAAGTAAACTTTAGTATACAAACACTAGCTGTAAATCACATCAGCCTTATCACAAGTACCAGTGTACCTGACATGAGCAGTAAGAACTGCTTTAAGCTATTGGTAGTCTTTGTACTCCTAAAAGGAAAAAAATACCTATATTTCCAATATAATGTATAAGTAAATAGTATCAAGAAACTAAGGTCATTTAGTATGATTAATACATATTGTTAAATACCATAATAGCCTAACACTCGTTAGTTAAAAACTATACTCACCATTTGTGCATTAGAATCGCCCAGTGACTGAAGATCATATTGAAGAGGCTGCCCAGTTGGGTCCAAAAGACGAAACTGCTCCGCATGAAGGGTCTGGGCATCGGTCAGTGTCTCTGGCATGTCCTGTGATGTGAGTGACTCATCTGTTTCAGGAGCAGGAATGGGCAAAATAGTAGGGGAATCATTCTGTCCAAAGGAAGAATCCCCAGAGTCCATACAGGTCAGATGCTTTTGAAAAGTCAATAAATAAACAAACAAAACGACATTAGTTTTTGTAAAATATACCATATTTTTACAGAGTTTTTTTCTTTTTTGGAGGGGGGGGAGATGGGGTTTCTCTTTGTAACTATCCTGCTGTGGAACTCCCTCTGTAGAACAGGCTGGCCTTGAACTCACAGAGATCCACCTGTCTCTGGTATTAAGTCGGTGCTGCTCAACCTTCCTAATCTGCAGCCCTTTAACACAGCTCCTCATGTTGTGTGATCCCCAACCATAAAATTATTTTCATTGCATCATCATAACTGTAATTTTGCTACTGCTATGAATCATAAATATCTGTGTTTTCAGATGGTCTTAGGCGATTCCTATGAAAGGGTCATTTGATCCTGGTTGAGAACCGCTGTCTGAAATGAAAGTGTTGATTTTTATGTTTTAACTCTTTACTTCCTCAGGAATGCATTTGGAAATGATGAAATATAATTCAATATGTATGTATTGAGTACAAAATGTTATGGCTATATCTAAGCATTATTAAAAATTCTATATTAAAAACTAAATATATGCTGGGCGGTGGTGGCACACGCCTTTAATCCCAGCACTCGGGAGGCAGAGCCAGGTGGATCTTTGTGAGTTCGAGGCCAGCCTGGTCTACAGAGTGAGATCCAGGAAAGGCGCAAAGCTACACAGAGAAACCCTGTCTCGAAAAAAGCCAAAAAAAAAAAACAAAAAAAACCTAAATATATGATAGATATGTAATCAAAACCTTTTTGAAACAGAGTCTCAAATATGCACCCCAGGCCTGACTTTGAACTCTTGATCCTGTGCTATGCCTCCTGAGTGCTGGGAAAACAAGTGTATACTACCACTTCTGGCATTTTAAAAACCTCGTATCACTGAATAAGAACTATTCTTTAAGCAAGAACAGTTGTTAAATGGTTTGCTGTTCTTCTTCAAATTAGGAAACTTTCCAGCCGAATCCCTACCTCAGGTTCCCGAGTTTCTCCTGGGGACTCTCCGCCATCACTACGGCTGACTCCTAATGAAGGGCACTGCTCCATGCTGCCTCCATCTTCGGTTTCATTGTCTCCTGTTAGTTAACAGCTGAAAGATTAAACATCTGGTCAACTGTGCAACTAACACGTCGATGGGGATTTTAATCCTAAATGAAATGTTCATCTTCCATACTATGGTACCTTACACAATTTAGGTAAAACAATTTCCATTCTATAGATAGAAAATTACTGTTTTTATTAATTAACTTGCCAAGGCACCAGAATACATTTAAGGCAAATTAAACATTAGGGTTACATAGATCCCTCATTCTGTCCTTAATTACATTCTATATTATTAGCTCATTAAAACTGAATTTGTGTTATAAAGTTATGTTACATTCACTGCACAATTATTTAATGCAAATAAAAGTTTAATTTTATGGGTTGGGTATAACCTATATAGCATTTTTTGAAAAGATGACTTGGTGCAAATGGGACCATGCATGTAAGAGAATATGTGTCCTTTGGGCATGTTAATCTATATAGTCTTATGTAATTTTAAAAAAGATGCCTTGGTACTAATGGGATTATACACACATGGAAATATGTGTCCCTTGAGATATGTTAAACACATAAATTTAGAAAAGAGGCCTTGATGCTGACAGGATTATGCATGCATGGGAATATGTGTCCTACAAGATACATTCCAGGGGCTGGAGAGATGGCTCAGAGGTTAAGAGCACCGGCTGCTCTTCCAGAGGTCCTGAGTTCAATTCCCAGCAACCACATGGTGGCTAACAACCATCTATAATGACATCTGATGCCCTCTTCTGGCGTACAGGCAAAACATGCAGACAGAACACTGTAAAATAAATGTTAAGAAAAAAAAAAGATACATTCTAAATACTCCAGTGGATGTCTAAAACCTCAGAAAGAACCAAATCCTGCATGTACTTTTATATACTAGGCCCATTAGAATTGTAAAAGATAAGTAAAAACAATAATAAAATAGAACAGTTGCACTATACTACAATAAAAGTTATTCCCAAATTTCCTGTTTAATATTTTCAAGTCATGATTGACTATAGTTAACTGAAACAAAACCTATAACCTACAGTTACTTAACCTATTAGACTATAGAGAAGCAATTTTATTTTCTACTTTTCTGAATTTTGTATATCACTTGACAATAGAGATTTTCAAAGTAGTTTACAAACAAAAAAAGGTATTTTAATGGTAACAGAGGGAGTTAGGAGATTGTGTACTGCAAAAGAACCTTTTGCTACAGAAAAAAAATAGTAAGTGGATCTAAAACAAATCTTTATTTTGTATCTAGAAGATTAGAAGAAGTAATAATAACGAAACAAAAATAATCCATTCCCATATCCTCCTAAAAATGAACAAAACCCGAAAGTGAACATCTGAAAGAATATATAGGAATACATTTAAGTATGGGGGTGAAATGTCTATATTCAGTAAACCCATAATACATTACTAAAACCAAAAACCTAAGTAAGTGGGAAAATTATACTATGGTCATGGAAAATACTGTTGTAATGCCAATATTACTCAAAGCAATTTATAGATTCAGTACAATCCCTATTATAGGATTCCATGCATCTGTGCACTGAAAGAATATCCTCAAATTTATATGGAAAAATCTCAAGGGATTCTAAAAACCCAAATGATACTGAAAAAGAACAAAATTGGTCTCACTTCTAAATTTCAAAACTTAGCATAAAATTATAAAGAATGGAGCCATATTATTATTGAGCCATAGAAAGAAATGGATACTGGTAAGCTACTACATCGATGAGACTGAAAACCATGCTAAGTTAGAAGCTAGGCACAAAAGGTCACATATATCATTCCATTTAGATAAAATATCTCATATAGGTAAATCCATAAAAAGAACAGTTTAGGGAAATTACAGGTAGGGTGTGTATGAAAATACTGCAAAACCAGAGGTAGCCTTCCATACCCTACAAGTGTTCCAAATGCCACTGAGTTGTTGATTTTACAATGGTTAGTTTTACTAGGTTGTGCTGAAATATGCCTATTATCCCAGCACTGGGAAGGATGAGACAGGGGGATGATGAATCAGAGACAGGAAATGAGAAACTGTGAACGGAGACTGGATATTTAATGATACTAAGGAACTTTTCTAGGTATGAAGATGATATGGCAATATTAATATTCATGGATGAAACCGCATCATGCCATAATAAATGACCAGGATTTGTTTAAAAATTGGTCGAAGTTGAGAGAAAGGAGTATGATTAGATAGAGCTAGACATGAAACAAGGTCAGCCTAGAGATGATAATGTAAGCGCTCACAAACGGCTATCACACTGGCTTTGTGCCACTATTCTGCTGCTATGTATTTTGAAATTTCCCTTCAGTAAGTTATAAAAACTGGATAGAATCTGGGGCCAAACTGACTTCATCATACCTACCTCACATCAAGCAAACAAACAAACAAACAAAATACGAAAACAAGGAAAACCAAAACCCTGAGCAAACTTGATTTACTAGATATACTTAGACCTCCATTCCAGCCAGGAACTGTGGTGTACACCTAAGCTCTCTGAGATGGATAGGTCCATGGTCAGCCTCAGGTACACAGTGGATTCAAGGTCACATTCAGCTGAGACCCTGTACTGCTGTAGGATAATCCTTCTGTACACTGTGAATATGCATTACTCTCATTGGTTAATAATATAGTTGACTGGCCTATAGCAAGGCAGGAAAAAGTTAGGCAGGACAATCAAACTGAGGACTGGGATGAAGAAGGGTGGAGCCAAGAGAGATGTCAGAGAGACACCCAAGAAGCAAGATGCTAGAGGACAGGTAAACCACAAGCCACGTGGCAATATATAGATTAACAGAAACGGGTTCATTTAAATGTAAGAGCTAATTAGTAGTAAGCCTGAGCTATTGGCTAAGCATTTTGTAATTAATATAAACTCTGTGTGTTTATTTGGGACTGGGTAGTCAGGACAGGAAAACTCTGCCTTGTTTACACTATACCAAAAACAAAAACAAAAACCAAACAATAAAAACCCATTTTACTCTGAATGATTAGAGAACCAGGACCTCAAGTACTAGCCTTGAGTTGTCATGAACATGGAGTATCAGGCTACAGGTGCAACTAAATGAAATTGCAATGTTTAGGCCCTCAGAAAGCAAACCCAAAATTTCAGTATAGACAAGTTCAAAAGAGCTATCATATCTCACAGTGACTATAGTGTTGGATATCTGAAAGCCACTGAGGATAGATCTTAAGTATTCCTTTTTTTATTTTATGAATATTGGTGTTTTGCATGCATATATGTCTGTATTATGGTGTCAGATTCCTTGGATCAGGAGTTGTGAGTGGCCATGTGGGTGTTGGGAATTGAACCCGGGTCCCCTGGAAGAGCAGCCAGTGCTCTTAACCGCTGAGCCATTTCTCTAGCCTCTTAAGTATTCTTAAAACAAAAAGACTAATAGGGGCTAGATTGATGGCTCAGTAGTTAAGAGTACTGGCTGTTCTTCCAGAGGACCTGATTTTAATTCCTAGCACCCACATTGGGTGGCTCATGACCACCTATAACACAAACTCCAAGGAATCTGATGCCTCTGGTCTCCAAGGGTACCTGCCACAAATGTACAGTTGTTTTTACACACACACACATACACACACACACACACAGAATTAAAAATAAAATTAATTTTAAAAAGATATACCATTCTTTTGCGTGTGTGTGTGTGTGTGTGTGTGTGTGTGTGTGTGTGTGTATGTGTGTGTTTGTGTGTTTCTTTTTTGGTTTTTTGAGACAGGGTTTCTCTGCATAGCCTTGGCTGTCCTGGAACTCGCTTCCTAGATCAGGTTGGCCCCGAATTCACAGAGATACACCTGCCTCTGCATCCTGAATGCTGGGATTAAAAGCATGCACCACCTCCACCCAGCCAAGATATACCATTAAAAAATAAAAAAACAAAAATAAAGACTGGTATTTGGGATGGGGTATGGCTCAGTGGTAGAGCACTTGGCTTAGTATGTACAAAGCCCTTGATATAATCTTTAGAATCTCTCTCTCTCTCTCTCTCTCTCTCTCTCTCTCTCTTTCTCTCACTTGTGCAAAGAACATAAAAGTCATGAATATGTTAATTCATTTGATTTAACCACACCATGTATACATATCAAATATGTTCCCCTTCATAAATATATTTTTGTCAAGGAATAAAAATCTTTCAAAAAAGGAAACAATAAGTATCTAATGAATAACATTAAAAAATGACAAATACAAACACATAAAAGAAATATATACTAAATTCTTACTTAATATTATTAAAATAAACAATGAAGACGATAACAAATCAATAAATTATAAGCAGTTCTCTAGGGAAAGAAAAGATTTATCAAGAAAGAATGAGAGAAACCAGGCACAGTGGCACACGTCTTTAATCCCAGCACTTGAGAGGAAGGGGTAGGCAGATTTCTGTGAGTTTGAGACCAGCCTGGTCCATGAACTGAGTTCCAAGACAGCCAGGGCTATACAGAGAAACCCTGTCTCAAAAACAAAAACAAAAACAACAAAAAAAAAACCAACACACACACAAAAAAAAAAACCCAACAACAAAAAAAAAAGAAAATGAAAAGAGAGAGGGAGAGTAAGGGCGGGAGAGAGGGCCCAGTGGTTAAGAGCTCTGGCTGTTCTTGCAGAGGACCTGGGTTTAGTTCCCTGCACCCACAGGTCAGCTCACAAACTGCCTGTAACTCCACTTCCAGGTGATGTAATGCCCTCCTCTGACCTCCACAGGCACCAAGCATGCACATGATACACACATTATACATGTAGCCAAAACACCCATACACATAAAATTAAAAAAATAAGTATTTTTTTGCCAGGTGGTAGTGGTGGTACACACCTTTAATCCCAGCATTTGGGAGGCAGAATCAAGCAGATCTCTGCGAGTTTGAGGCCAGTCTCGTCTACAAAGTGGGTTCCAGGACAGCTAGAGCTGTTACACAGAGAGACCCTGTCTCGAAAAACCAAATTAATTAATTACTTTTTAAAGAAATGAGGGAAAAGGCACAAATTAATATCAGAAATAAGAGACTAACTAAAGTAGACATTAAGGTGACGATATTATGGACATGTTCCTAGAAGAGAAGAAAGCTTACCAAACAAACTCCAGAACTATAATGGCTGCACAGTCCTATACAGGTTTAAAAACACCGAAAGTGAAAAATCTTCCCAAAAATGAATAGCCGGGCAAGACATTTTATAAGAAAAATTTTGGAAACCAAGTAACTATCATCATCATCTTGCTTGAACTCGCTGAGAGTAAAGAGGGTTACTCCTAATTCATTCTACAAGGAAAGAGTACGAGGAAGGAAATTCACAACTAGTTTTAGTTGTTATATTAATCATGGTTTCTAGCTTTAGTTACGACCCTTTGGCATCTTTGGAGTCCCACTGACCAGGGAAGGACTGCTCTGATCCAGACTAATCAATTCCTAGAGGTATAAAAGATGTTCTCACAAAACCAACCTGCCTGTGAAAACAAGTCCAAATACGAGGCTCCTGCAGCCACCTTCGTTGTGAGCTCTGACCCTCTGGGGCATCGTTCCCCAGCTTCAACCGCCCTAAGGCCAGCGATCAGCCAATACAACCAGAGTCCGGGGAGTTCATTCAGTTTCTAATGGAAGCCAGCTTAGCCAGCACAGGCTTCTTTGCCCACTCTTTCTCTAAAAGCCAGCGCAAGGCTCTTCTGCGGCCTTCTGCCCCGTCTATCTGACACCAACCTTGGCGGTGCGTTGTGTGGCTCTTCATAGCGCACCATGCCTCACTCCTTCTGAGACCTGGGAATAACGGGCTATCTTTTCTTCATCTGCTGGCCTCACCATACCTGAACGAAAAACAAAAATCATGACCACACGAATGCAAAGCTCCCAAAGAAAATCACAGTGAACAAACTCAGCAATGTCTAATTTAAAAAAGTCCTCTGACTGGACTTGAGACGGCTCAGTGGGTAAAGGTGCTTGCTGCCAAGCCTGATGATTCATGGTTGATTTCTGGAACCCCGATGGTGGAAGGGAGAGCCAAGTCCTGCAAGCTGTTCTCTGGCCTCCACATGTGCATAGTGGTGTGTGCTTGAATGAGCACATACATGTGCACACACACATATGTGCATGTGAACACACTAAATATGTCAGTAAATAAATAACAAATTTAATTATTAAAATCTCTGATATTGGGCTGAAGAAGCGGCTCAGCACTTGTTGCTCTGCTTGACACAGGTTTGGTTCCAAGCTCCCACATGGCAGCTCACAACAGTCTGTAACTCCAGCTCCAGAGGACACAACACTCTCCTCTGGCTTCTCAGGCACTCTACACACATGATGCAGATATACATGCAGGCAAAACACCCACACATGAGATAAAAATAATCAGTCTAATAAAGCCCCTGCATCACTAAATTCAATTAATCCAATTACCACTAAGAAAGAAAACCAGTAAGAAACCATGAACTTAAAGCTTCTGTTCCATACTTAATGAAAGTCGTTTAAATTTAAATTGATTTTTATTACATAAAACTCACACATTTATAAAAAGAAAACTATATGCAAAATACATCTGCTACACCATTCCTTTGCATGCCGAATCTGACTCTTTGGAATAGTTTTCAACTTAGAGTATCTGGTGTCCATGTTAAGGTCATTGTGGCCACAGGTAGAACAGATATTCTTTTTTTTTTTTTTTTTTTCTGTTTTTCGAGACAGGTTTTCTCTGTGTAGCACTGTCTGTCCTGGCTCTCGCTCTGTAGACCAGGCTGTCCTTGAACTCACAGAGATCCGCCTGTCTCTGCCTCCCGAGTGCTGGGATTAAAGGCATGTGCCACCACCACCTGGTGAAGAGATATTCTTATTCCAGCTTCTGATGTATTGATAAAATATGGCTGATATCTTCCTTCATCCATCTAGAACTCTTCCTTACAGATACTAGGTTTCAATGAACTCAGAGTGTTCTTAAATCTTTAAGCCATGGACACGCATTTTCCAAAGATTTGAACCCAGACAAACAAATAATCTGAATAAACAAATAATCTTCCTCCTTTTCCTGTATCTCTGCCAGCATTTGTTTGCTTTGATTTTAGCCGTAGTTTTAATTTCAATTTCCCTGATGGCGAAGGATGCTTGTTGAACATTAAAAAAAAAATTCCTAGCAATTTGTATTTTTTCTCTTATGACCTCTCTGTTTAGTTACACTCCAAGATTTTTTAATTGGATCATTTGGGGTTTTAAATAAATATTCATTTATTTTTGGTGTTTAGTTTCTTGAGTCATCTGTATATTCCAGACATCATCCCTGTCAGACAGACGGACACTCTGTACGTAAACTGAAAGCAGCTATGACTGCATGCATTAAGACCTGCACCAGATTAAGCTATACAAAGTCCAGGAACGGAAGGAATTGAGTCAGGAAGTTCCACCCGCAACTGGGAACAGTTCCACCCGCAACTGATGGGTCCTGTGGAGGGAGAGTTACTTTCCTGCAGGGATTCGACCTTGAGGGGTTACTCATGCTCCAGGAGACGGCCTGTACTCATGAACCCCCACAGCGCACATACCACAGCACTAAGATGACTCAGGAGTTAAAAAAGGCCGGGGTGAGAAACTGGAATGGAGGGGAAAGGAAGGGGGGGGGGAAAAACTGGAATGGAGGGGATGGGAATGGAGGTGAGAAACTGGAATGGAGGGGATGGGAATGGAGTGAGAAATGGAATGGAGGGGAACGGAATGGGGGGGCGATTTAGTAATTTACTTTGTTAAAACATAAAAATTTAAAAAACAAAAAGACAACAGATGAATTTTAAAGAAACAAAGTGTTGTTTTTTGTTTTGGTTTTGGTTTTGGTTTTTCCAGACAGGGTTTCTCTGTGTAGTTTTGGTGCCTGTCCGTAAAGAAACAAAGTTTTAAAAAGTTATTACCTTCAGGCAGTGGCTCAGGTTTCAAGTTCAGGTTCCTACATTCTGTTGGCCTCAGAAACGTTCTTTTGTGTTCTCTGATGGTCTTCCTTTGGAGCACTAAATTATAATAGCGCCAGCTGTGTTCGTGTGAAAGCTGTACCTACGTCTTCACGACAGCATGGTTTCTGTAGGAAAACGGTAGTCAGTGTGTATTTTACTGTTCTACACACAAATAAAACTGCTGAATTTCACTGTATACTTTTCATTTATTACCAGGCTAATGTGGTAGGACCTTAGTCTACTCAGTTGAGAAGAGCTGAAGTCTGACTACCACTTGTGTCCTAGAACAAGTGACTTAACCCTTGTCCTGCTTCTTTATCTAACCATTTGATGTTTATTTCAAGCCCAACAGTCTATTATTATCGCTGAAAGAAAGAATTCTGTAGCCACATACTCTTTTCCCTCAATGAAAATAATTACCAGTAGAGCATCTTTGGGAGCCGCAAGAAGCTTTAAAATAAAGTTTCCATATCTACATCCTCCAATCCTAGAGCTGACAAATGTGCCTTGTAAGCAGAAGTACCAGGACTGGGGAACAGAAAGAAAAAAGCGGAGGACCAGAGTTCAGCTCCCAACACCCATGGGAAGTGGCTCCCAATACCTGCAACTCTAGCCCCAGGGGATGTCACACCCTCTTCTGGCCTCTGTGGGGACTGCACTCATGTACATAAACCACAAACAAGACACACACACACATCACATATACAAATCACTAAAAATCAAAATCTTTTTTAAAAATAAAGGTTTGAAAGAAACTGTAAAGTTATTATTTCTGTGTTTTTACTCTAGAAAGGCTGTTTGCCATGGGGGATGCATGGCAGAGGGCTGGAGGTTAGTCAAGACACAGATTCTTCTCTATAAATGGCATTAGTTGGGATATGGATGTTTGATTTTGTTCAACAGCAAATTTATGTGTTCAAAGATTTAAGTGTAATTTCTCAGGTGTACTTCCTGGAAAATTGTCACCATCAATCTTGTATTTCCCCCATAACCTTTATGGATTAAAATATATCCTTTAAAACTAATAATCTTAAGCCAGGTGTGGTGGTGCCTGTCTTTAATCTCAGCATTCAAGAGGCAGAGGCAAGCAGATCCAACTTAAACTTTTTACTTTTTTAGTAGAAAAGTGAAGGATTGTGTTCATAACAACTCTTACTTAAGGTTTGTCTTCCCTAAAAAATTCTATAATCTTGATTTCTACAGTTCTTACCCTGCACACACATACCCTTTTATTTCTTTGCTCTTTGAGAGCTTAAAAAACACTTAATTTTGCACTGATTCCAAAGTGATTTTATTATCTGTTTAAAGGTAAGCCGAGCACAATGGTGCCCCGCCCTCTTATCCTTGGGGGATACAATCTGAGCCCATAGGAATACCTGAAATCAAGGATTCCTAAAGTGAGTACAAACCAATGATGGTTAACTTATAATTAAGCAGGGAGGTTAAAAGAAGTTGTAACAATCTACTGTAGTAAAACTTCCGCGACGTGGTCTTTGTCGACTGTCCATGTCACTAAACTAGCCTACAGCTTTTCTTCAAAATTAAAAATTCCACTTTACTTAGAGCACTTTTCAACGTCTCTCTGGCACATGTGAGTTGCTATTGTTACCACTTTTGCACAAAGGCTGTGATACGACTTAACCACAAAGGTCACTGTTACCAATGGGTGGGCAGCAGAGTGGGTACTCTCCCTGGACATGATATCCCAGATAAGACATTATGTTACTGAGAAAGACATACAACCTAAAACTCATGAATTATTTCTAGGATTTCCATTTGAGATGGACAGCGGGTAACTGAAAGGGGGAACACAGAACTACGGATAAAAGGGAGTTATGGTCATTTTCTTACGATCCCAGCACTTGGGCTACGATGCAGCCCAGCAGTGGTTGCCTGGAACACATAAAACCTTGAGACTAATTCCAGAACTTTAGATTCGGGTTCAAAGCAAGCAATGGCCAAATGTGGTAGCAGGCATGTATAATTCCAGTATTCAGGGAGTAGAGGCAGGAGATCTCGAGTTCAAAGCTAATCTGGGGAAACACAGTGAATTCTAATCCATCCTGGACTACACAGAGAGACCCTGTCTCAAAACAAAACAAAAGACTGTAACAAAAAGAAATATTTTTCCATGGTGGGGGTTCTCCAGATAACAGTGAGTCTTCCTGAGGACCACAGTAAATGAATCCCAAAGGTTTGTTGCACATATTAACTAAACTTAAAGAAACCAAGACTCAAAAGCATTAGCTATTCGGGCACTGCTGGGAAGCAACACCAGAGAAAGACACCTAAGTCACTGTTGGAAGAAAAAAAAAATCATGCGGGGTATCCTGAATTTTGCAAAACCTAATTTTCCTTAAATAAACATCTTAGTCAAATAAAAACATCTTTTAATGAATTCAAGATTTCTGCCTTGCAAATTGACATCTTTCCTTGAGTAATTCCAGCTCTGCATCGTCCTAATCACGGTGTTCCATTCAAATTAAGATAAAAATGTATTGACTTTCAAGTACTGTTAATTTGATAAAGTCCAAATTAAGGAAAGTTTAAAAGGCTATTTAATCAATCATACGCTACCAGTAAGATTTTAATAGTTACACTTCAACTAAGGAATTTCAAGTTTCAGATGTCCCAGCTTATTTAATGTAAATCTTCAGCACTGTAATGACTTATCATCTTATCGAATGATTTCTTTCTGGAACCTGGGCAAGGATTTTTCTCATTTTATGCCTCCACCTACGTCAGTAAAGTTTCTAGTAAAATTT
>CABHPQ010002110.1:0-76725 GCA_902168405.1 Peromyscus aztecus
GGCGCATGCCTTTAATCCCAGCACTTGGGAGGCAGAACCAGGCAGATCTTTGTGAGTTCGAGGCCAGCCTGGGCTACAGAGCAAGATCTAGGAAAGGCACAAAGCTACACAGAGAAACCCTGTCTCGAAAAACAAAAACAAAAACAAAACAAAACCAAAAGAATATTGAAGAAACTCAACTCAATAGCAAATCATTACCACTACCACCATCATCATCATCATGATTCAATTATGAAATGGGTAATGGGCTGAAACACACATTTCTTAAAATAAATGAAGAAAATGTGGTATTTATACATAAACATATTATATGTTCATGTGTATTATATTCAACCACTAAGAGGGGATAGCTCATTATTTATGACAACATGAATGGAAAGAAAAACACTATTCTAAGTTAAAAAAAAAAAACAGTTATAAGAAGACAAAAACCAAATGATCTTTTTTTTTTTTTGGTTTTTTGAGACAGGGTTTCTCTGTGTAGCTTTGCGCCTTTCCTGGAGCTCACTTGGTAGCCCAGGCTGGCCTCGAACTCACAGAGATCCGCCTGGCTCTGCCTCCAGAGTGCTGGGATTAAAGGCGTGCGCCACCAATGCCCGGCTGCAAATGATCTTATTTATATGAAGAACTAAAAAGATTATGTTGGGGGCTGGAGAGATGCTCAACAGTTAGAAACTGAGGGTCCTCTTAACACTCACATGACAGTTCACAGTTGTCTGGATCTGCACTTCCAGGGGGACCTGGTGACATCTTCTAGTCTCCTGGGACACTACAGGCTGTAGCTAGAGTTTTCCTGCCTGGCCCACAGTCAGGACAAATCTCTGTCACCTGCCAGTCCTACAGCTGCTCAGACCCAACCAAGTAAACACAGAGACTTATATTGTTTAAACTGTTTGGCCTAATGGCTCAGGCTTCTAGATATCTAGTTCTTACATCTTAAGTTAATCCATTTCTATAAATCTATACCTTGCCACGTGGCTCGTGGCTTACCGGCATCTTCACATGCTGCTTGTCATGGCGGCTGCTGGCAGTGTCTCTGCCTCAGCCTTCCACTTCCCAGAATTCTTCCCCTCCTTGTCCCAGCTATACTTCCTGCCTGGCCACTGGCCAATCAGTGTTTTATTTATTGACCAATCAGAGCAATTTGACATACAGACCATCCCACAGCAACAGGCACATTGTGAACATACATACATTCAGACATAATGCTCCTACACATAGAATAAAAATAAATCTAAAGAAAGTGGAATAATGTTTATCAGATGCTGGATGTGGGAAGTAGTGAGGAAGGGGAGATGGGGAAAGGTTGGTTAACAGATGGGTGCTAAGTTAAATATGTAGAAGAAATAAGTTCTGCTGCACAGTAGAGCAACGCTCAGTAACAATGTACTGCATATTCCAAAAAGGTATAGAATTTGAATGTTTCTAACAAAAGAAATGATAAATATTTGAGGGCTAGATTTGCTTATCTTTTCATTGTTGTTGTTGTTTTTGTTTTTTGAGACAGGGTTTCTCTGTGTAACAGCTCTGGCTGTCCTGGAACTTGCTCTATAGACCAGGCTGGCCTCGAACTCTCAGAGATCTGCCTGCCTCTGCCTCTCAGTGCAGGGATTAAAGGTAAGCACCACCACATCCAGCGGATTTGTTTATCTTGATTTAAATGTTATCTAATGTGTGCATACACAAGAAATCCCTCAAATAGGTGCAATTTTTTTGATAAAAGTTTTAATTAAGAATAGGAAAAATACATTGAATGCAATGATGTGTTAGTTAATCCCTGGAACCATTAAATTATATTAAAGACTGACTTTGCTTCAACAGAGTAAATCTCAAGCCTCTCTCATGGTGGCTTGCACTCTCAGTGGGAACTCTGCAAGCCTGGGAATGACCTTCCATAGCGACACTTGTGGCCATAGCTGGGAGCCGAGTTTAAAATAAAAAGCAGCTTCTCTCCAAGGTTCTTTTTGCTTCTTTTTATAAGTCAGGGAAAAAGACTGCCTGAACTCCACTAAATGAACGTATGTTTTAACAGTCATGTAAATAGGAGAGCAGATAAAGGTTATGTTTGGCTCTTACTAATTCTATCAAATTAATTCTATCGAATGGTCAAGCTACATCCTTTCATTGATCCCTCCCTCTTTCTCCTTCTGTGACACTGGGTCTCGAACCTCGGGCCTTGTAGATGCTAGGCAGACAGTCTGGGACCAAGCTACATCTCCACTCGCCTTTTTGCTTTTCACTATGAGACAAGTTGCCCAGGCTGGCCTTCAATTTGAAGTCCCCCTCCCTTAGCCCCTAGGGTAGCTGGGATTACATGCCTGTACCAATGGGTCCAGCTTCATTTTTCCTTTATTTTGGAAAGAAACAAAATGCCAGAAGCCATAAGAATGTAAGCTCTAATATAATAGAAAGAATGGAACTCTGGGAATCTGGAAGCAATAGCTTATGTTTCAGTCCTAAACATTTGCTCAAATTCTTAGGAGCATTCAGGAAAAATTAATTAATTTCACTAATATTAATACTTCCCCCAAATAGAATATATTATATATAATATCATGCAGCCAAAAGGAGGGCAACATTCAGGCAACTGTTTTATCTCATTCCCAAGAGGCATGGCAGTCCCTTATCAGCCTCTTTAATCCCTCAGGAAGATGGAAGGTTTTCTCCTTTTATTATAAGCATAAAATTAATTGCCTGTTAAATGAGGCTCTTATAAATTTAAATTTGACTCATTTAAGTTTGATTCTCAAACTAGTTTATTGGATAGCCACAATTACTTTTCGCACAGACAAATGGAATGCTGGAATAGAGCCCCGGAAATATTTTTCATTCATTGAGAAAGGGTGGTCTGCGGTGGCTCCCGTTAAAAGCTTTGATGAGGAGGTCAGGGCAGATGGTCAAATAACTCTTTCATGGTGCGGATAGCACCAGCTTACTCAAGGAGCAGCTTGAAAGGAAACCCACCTTAAAGTACCATGATATAAACCAATTTTGGGAAAAGTGGTATGTAGACAGAACATAAGACACAGGAAACCAAACAAATAAGGTTTGAAATCATTCTTGGTGATTAAAACAATTGTTTTTGTGACTTAGTTCTGCAACCTGTACCTGGGCTAACAAACTTACCATCTTAGGAACTGCCACTGTAGAGAACGCTGTCTGAGGTGTTGGACAAAAATGTGATGTGGTAATTACACTGTAGTAAATATAATGTAGTATAACACTGTAGTAGTCATGTCAGAGGGAGGCTTAAAGACTAATGCCAAAAATGTCTTGGAACTCCTTGGCTGAAGGGAAGCAGAGGCATTACTGTGGTCTATGCCCATTACTTTGGTCCACGCCCAGTACTTTGGTCCATGCCCAGCCCTGGAAAACAAGTGTCCTCCTTTCTGAGATACCCCTCACCCCCACTGTGCCTCATTAGTGTGGGTAAGAAGAGGAGAAGCCAGAGAGACTTGGCACCACTGCAGAACATGTATGCTCATTTATCATTTCACCTGGAAAATCTCCATTTGATCCCCAAAATGAGATCCCCAGATTCTAGGACTATAAAAACATACAGATACAGTCTTCAACCCCAAGGAGCCAAATGTGTCCACTGAGGGCATCCATAGGCCTATGTTCATTGTTCAGCTATGATGTCTATCCGCAGCAACGACACAACAGGTCCACCTCCCCGAATTTGGTCAATATTTGGTCATTCTTTTTTTTTTTTTTTTTTTTTTTTGGTTTTTTGAGACAGGGTTTCTCTGTGTAGCTTTGTGTCTTTCCTGGAGCTCACTTGGTAGCCCAGGCTGGCCTCGAACATACAGAGATCCGCCTACCTCTGCCTCCCGAGTGCTGGGATTAAAGGCGTGTGCCACCAACACCCGGCCATTTGGTCATTCTTTACCCCTCAATTATTTCTCTGGAAGTACCATGTTTTGATGTCTTGGCAGAGATATACACAGAGGAACTGTGTGCCGGGTCAAGTTAATGGCCCCACTCTGACATGTAGGCCATTGTAACCCCAATAGGGGTCACTCTGAAAGTCTTCTGCGTATTTTGTAACTCATGGTATGTGTTTGGAATTTTATTCTTTGTGACACTTTGAAACACTGGCAAGGGATGCAGGAATGGCGGGGAGTTGTGAGCAAGAGACGAGGCAGGCCCAGTGCAGTCAGATTTTCATATTGAACTGCTGAGTAGATCCCAGAGAAACAAGACTGAAAGAGATGAATGCAACAGATCAAACTCTGACTAAGCTGGCTAGACATGTTCAAATTCAGAACAAGTTGTGTGCATAGAAATAATTGGACTGGACATTGTTATGGATACAGGGTACGCTGACTACACAAAGCAACAATGACTCCTAGATTTATGGCCTAAGCCAGGTGGTTATAACTAGGCTGAGGGTCTGAGAGGCACTTACCACACACAGGGAGTGCTTGGCAGCTGGGTGGGCCACTCTTTATTTAAAGAAGGTAAATCGTAGAGCTGGAGAGGGGCTGAGTACTGATGTGAGGTGGTATTAATGGTAAGTGATGTCTCAGGCTCCCTGAACTTCCTGTTTCCTAATCTGTCCAAAGAGGAAACTGTGCCAGGTGGTCCCTCCTCCCTCCTCCCTTCCTCTCTTTTTCCCTTCCTTCTCTCTCCTTCTTCCTCTCCCATCTGGAATTCTCTCTTTCCCTCTCACCCTCCTTCTCCTCCTCCCCCCTCCCCTTCTTCCTCCTTGCCTGCCTAAGTAGCCCAGCCTTCTTTAGAGGTCTTGGTTCTCCTGACTTAGCCTCATGAATGCTGGGGTTAGGGTTTTAGGAGTGCACTGTTCCTAGCTTACACAGTCTTCCATTCTTGATCTTTCATGCGACTGGAAGCCAAGTCAGGACATACAGCCTTTTCCTCCTTTTATGCTGTAGTCTTGGAGGAATAGGTAAATCACAGCACTACAAAGGTGCTCAACAAATGTCTCCTTAAGATCTATTTAGGGATTTGCTAAAATAAACCTTCATTTAGCAAATGTTTTATTGAGCACTGACTTGGAACCAGATATTATTATTATTCTAAGTTTAAATAGACATGCGAAAGTACTTTAATCCTGGCTCCACCACAGGAGTATGTGGGCAGCTAATAACAAGCTAAAGACATAGTTGCAGTGAGTGCACTTGCAGAGGCGCTAAGGATCCTGGGAAGTGAGTCCTGAAGGAGCAGAGACATGTTCTGCATCCTAGAAGTGGTATCTAGAAGTTAACTGGCAGAAGCTTTTCAAAAGTCCACATTATAACAAATTACATACTTTCAAGTGACCACAAGAAAATAGATCTGTCTATTTTTCTTCTAGGTTCTGATATTGTTTAGATTTATTAATTAATTTATTTTGGTTTTTCTTATTTTTTTTAAAGATGTATTTGTTTATGTGTATGAGTATTTTGTCTGCATTTATATTTGCATTCCAGATCACATGAATCTACAAGTTACAGAGCTGCTATGTGGGTGCCAGGAATTGAACTCAAAACCTCAGAAAGAACAGCCAGTACTTTTAATCACCGAGCCATTCTCCCCGGGTTTTTTTATTTTTTTTTTTTTTTTTTTTTTTTTTTTTACAGACAGAGTTTCTCTGTGTAGCTCTGTCTGTCCTGGAACTTGCCTTGTAGACCAGATTAGCCTTAGCCTTGAACTCAGAGATATGCCTCCCCAGTGCTGAGATTAAAGGTGTGCACTACTATGCTCATCTTAGAACTAATATTTTTGTACAGGTTTCTAAAACAATGAGTTTATTGCACACTTTAAACAGAGGAGCATGGTTATAAGTGCATCAGCTGCCCAGTGTTGCTGCTTTACCCATGTATCAATAACAAATTAGTATATAGAGTCAAGTCTGCAAGGGCTCTATTTAAGTACACTGCTTTATCAAATTTCTCATGTTCTTGCTTTTCAATCTAGCTTGGGAAAACGTCACATGATTTTTCTATAGAGCTTCCAGTTTCATCTGTGGAGTCCTCTCAGTCACCTGCTTCTTTTATTAAAGGCAGCTACTCTGTTCAAATCACATGTGGCTTCATATTCCATTGTGAAACATGGTTGTCATGAGTGGGCGTAAGTGTTCATGAACATGGTATAAGGGAAAGGAACACCCTGATGACTCACTTTGCTCAGAAAATGTATTCTTTCACTGAGAAATCATCGACAGTCTTTAAAATCATGGCTAGTATTTCTTTTAAAGGAGGGGGTGGGTTTTCACATTTGGCCCTCACCAGAAAGATTCAAGCTGAGATTCTGCCACCTATTCTCTTCTCCTGAGCCAGTAGCCGTGGCTTGTGATTTGGCACAGCTTTTGACTGTAGAATCTTATGAGGAATGGACTTGTTCTGACAATGTGACTGTGGTGGTTTGAGTAAGAATCGCCCCCAAAGGCTCATAGATTTGAATGCTTGGACACTGGAGAGGGACACTATTTGGAGGAAGTGTGGCCTTGTTGGAGGTGGGCTTTGAGGTTTCAAAATCTCATGCTAGGCCCAGTGTCTCTTTCTTCCTATTGCCCGTGGATCTGGATACAGAACTCTCAGCTACTTCTCTAGAGCCATGTCTGCCTCCATGCCCACCATGCTTCCCACCATGATGATAATGGATTAAACTTCTGAAACTATAAGCAAGCCCTAGTTAAATGCTTTTTTATTTTATTTCATGAGCATTGATGTTTTGCCTGCATGCATGTCTGTGTGAGGGTATCCGATCTCCTGGAATTGTAGTCACAGACACTTGTGAGCTGCAGTGTGGGTGATGGAAATTGAACCTGGGTCCTCTGGAAGAACTCTTAACCACTGAGCCATCCCTCCAGCCCCCAAAAGCTTATTTTATGAGTTACTGTGATCGTGGTGTCTCGTTACAGTAACAGAACACTGGCCAAGACAGGGACTTATCAAGCTGTTCCTATTCCTTCTTGTGAGGCCCTTGAAGAATTTGATCTGTCAGATTCTCAAGGCACAGTCTGGGTCTTAGTAAAGCAGCTATGAAACAATGAGTATAGAAGATTGTAGATCCCCAAAGACCTTGGGACTCAGAAGGGATATAATAAACCTCTTAGCAAAATGTCTTCTTTCTCCTTGTGAAAAAAGAAGGAAATCAGACTAACTGGGCCTAAGTCAAAGACTGTCTCATAGAGAAGGCTTTTCATACATTTTTCAAAAAAAAAAAAAAAAAACCCCAAAAAACCCTACATTATACACAAGCCAAACTCATTTCATACTCTGTAAAATAACTCAGGTGTCCAAGGTCAGCCAGCTTTGTCTTATTTTCAAATGTTGCTCCTTGGATTTAATGTGCATATGAATCACCAATGTTTAATAAGGTCACCTTTCTCATAGGGAATGTGCCAATAAATTCCAAGTATAATTATCTATAAACCTCTTCAAACTGTATTTTTGGCTTAAGAATCTCATGGCGGTCCTCCTCTGCAGAATTCATTTAATTCTTTAATTTCAGTTTGCATACAAATGTCCTATGGGGGTAACTCTGCTACTCATTAGCCCTTGTCTTTGGTTGAAACTGTGAACTTCAAAAGAGCGCCAACAAAAACATAACAAGTGGTCCCAATCTCAAAACTCTCAATGTTTGCATGAAAGTCAGAATCTGGGTTGCCGTAGATTTCTGCTGAACTTGTTTGCCATCCTATGAGAACTCCTTAACTAAGGAAAGTAGAAATTTAGGGTATTCCTATTAAGTTGCATGAGGCCTTGAAAAAAGAAAATTCTGCACACACACACACACACACACACACACACACACACACATACACACACACACACACTTAAGTCACCTGGGTTGTTGGGTATTGCCAAGCCCCATGATAGAAGACACACACACTGGGCCATGTAAGAGCAGGCATGGTGGTGGTTGGGAGGGGCAGGCTGGGCTTGACTTCAGTATCCAATTGTATACTAAGACTCAGCAGGGACTTGTGTTTAGAAGAGAAAGTTGGAAGCTTTCTCTAGGGTAGGGGGTGGCCATTCATCATGGCAGCCCCAGTATGTCACAGTCTCAGGACAGAGTGTCCTTCATAAAACAGTTGTGCTTATATGATAATGATGATTATCTTGACAAGATGATACTGTGTTTATTATATGATGGGCATTATGCTTCACGTGAATGAATGAGTTTCACTCCCCATATTGTAATCCTATAATGTAGGAATACTTGTAATCTGTGTTATAGTCAAGGAGACAGAGGTTTAAGTAACTTGTAGTTACTCGACTCATATGTAATAGCTGGAATTTAAATGTGCAGCTCAGGTGCACATAAATAAAAATGAAGAAGTGAGAAATATAAACCTTAGATAAAGATTTTAGAAACAATGAAATGATGTAATAAACATTACAGTTAAAAGTGTGTGTATATGAGAGAGGTGGCTAGATGAGAGAGAGAGAGAGAGAGAGAGAGAGAGAGAGAGAGAGAGAGAGAGAATGGCTTTCAAGAGTCCCCTTTTAAAGTTGAAATTAAGTAACTCAGGGCTGATAAGATGTTAGCAGGTAGAGACTCCTGCTGCCGAGCCTAATGGCCCAAGTATGCTCACTGGGACAGCAACCATGGAAGGTTAGAACTGACTCTTGAAGATTGTCCTCTGACCTCCACAATGGAGACCCGGCATCCCACTCCTCCCTGCACCCAATAAAACACAATGTAACAAAATAAAATTAACACTAAATAATTGAATATCAGAACTACCTTTTTCTACTACTAGTCTGACACATTTCACAGTAATATGAATATTCATATCTCAACAATGATCTCCAACTTCCACCTGGAAGAAATAATCCTGACGTTATCCATTATCTTTTAGATTAGGCTGGTGTGGAGAGAAAAAGCTCAAGCTGAGACACCCCCCTCACCCCAGGAAATATTTGCAACACAGAAACAAAAGAGTAAATGGCAGATAACAAAGAGCTCCTGAGACTGAGAACAGCAAACCAAGCAACTCCAAAGAAAAATAGCTTAAAAGCACAAAAGCTAATTCTCAGAAAGAACACGGAAGGCATAAAGTTACAGAAAGAATTTTGGACTCACTAATAAATGAGTAAATAAGCAAAATCACCTCATTTGACATGTGTTCTTCTAAGAAAACAGTTGTGTTAAAATATGCCTTATTCTTTGACTTAAAAATGCTCTTAGAATCTACCCCATTTACAGAAAGATGATCACATATATAATTCTTGGTCATATTGAAAACTGGAAATATCCAGTAAGTTGTGTGTAAAATTTATTTTAGTCGAGAAAAAAAAACAAAGTCTAGGTTAATATCTACAGATTGACTCAACTATTTTATATTTTTATATTCATACATGTATATAATGTGTTTTAATCACATCTGCCTTCATATCCTTCCCCTCTGATTCTTTCCCTATCCCCCAACTGCTTTCCCCTTCCAACTTCACATGCTCTTTAAAAAAACCCATTGAATTTACTTGGTGCCATCTGTATGTGCTTGGGTCTAGGACTATCTACTGGAGCATGGGTAGCCTTTCTGGGACTACATCCTTCAAAACGGCCCTCTCTACCCTAGCAATCATCAATTGCAAGTAGCGTCTCAGCTAGGGGTGGGACTTCCTGAGCCCCTACCCCATCGGTGCCAGGATTTGGGGCTGACTTGATATCATGCAAGTCTTGTGCATACAGTCACAGCCACTGGGAGTTCATGTGTGCAAAGCCCCTGCCATGTCCAGCCAAAGTTTCGCTGCAGGTGTTTACTACTTCTGGCTCTTAAAATCTTTCCATCCTCTCTTCCTCACTGATCCCTAGCCCTGGGAGGAGGGGGTATGATAGAGATGTCTCCTTGAGAGCTGAGCAAGCCATTATCTCATATTCTCTGTACACTGACCGGTTGTAGGTCTCTGTATTAATTACCATCTAGTGAAAAAAAAAAAAAAAGCTCTCCGATGAGGATTGACAGACGAACTCATTTATGTGGGTATACAGATAGCCAGATAAGCAAATTAGTGCAACGGAAGGGAAGGTTGTGAAGGATGTGTACCAGACTGTCAAAATGGAGGAAAGAATGAAATGGGCGTGTGTGTGTGTGTGTGTGTGTGTGTGTGTGTGTGTGTGTATACATGTGGGGGTGTGTGCATACGTGTGTGTGCATACATGTGTATATGTGAGGCTTTATTTTTTTAAGTTTTGACACTGTTGGAATTTCATGAATGAAATTATTTCCAAAGAAGGAGAACTTCTCTTCCTTAATTATTAATCATAAATATAAAGATATAAAAATCTTGCATCATGTATGTGTGTGTGTTTTACTAGGACTGAACCCAGGCCTTGCACTTGCTAGCTAAGCACCGCACCTCTGAGCTACATGCCCAACCCTTCTTGTATTTTATGTTTGAGACAAGGTCTCACCAAGTTTCCCAAGCTGGCCCTCACTCATACTACAGACCAAGCAGGCCTTGAACCAGTGATCCTCCTGACTCAGTTTCCTTAGTATTTGGGATTACAAGCATATACTACCAGGTATGGCTAAACAATCCTAGATTTTCTATGAATTTGTTCATGAACTTATATAAAGATATTGAAAACATATGAAAGCACCTTAGAGATCCCTCTCCCACTATAGCAAAATGCACAAGTGTAAAATCTTTTATATATAGGTAAGCAAGAAAGAAATAAACATTCAAAACTCAGTCCTTACAATGAAATAAACTAGCTGTACCCTACTACATAGTGGCTTTTGCAAACTGTTTTATTTCCTGTTTATGGCTAATCAATCTAAAATTTTACGTACTATGAGGAAAACAATGGCACTGTTAATTTATCTAGGGGTAGAAAACCATTCTCTCTCTCTCTCTCTCTGTCACACACACACACACACACACACACACACACACACACACACACCACATACATCCAGTTTTTGTTTTTTGTTTTTTGTTCTTTGTTTTTTTTTTGAAATAGAGTTTCTTTGTGTAGCTCTGGCTCTCCTGGAATTTGCTCTGTAGACAAGGCTGGCCTCAAACTCACAGAGATTCACCCGCTTCTGCCTCCTGAATGCTGAGATTAAAGGTGTGCGCCTCCACTGCTAGACAACACAGAGAGTTTTTAAAAAGTATAGTAGTGTTAACATGTGCCCAAATCAAAACAGGAATATTTAAATAATTATCCATAATAGCTCTAAAATGAGAATAATCCAAATGTACATTAATTGATACAAGGATAATTAAAGTATAGCCTATCCATGTATTGGAATATTATTTGGAAAAAAGAGAAAAGTGAAGTACTGATGTATGCTGTAGTGTGGTTGAACACTATGTCTAGTAAAAGAAGCCAGTCACAAAATACCATCAATCATGTGATCATATTTATATGGAGCTGCAGAAGGGCCAAGTGTTTAGAGAAAAAAGGTAGGCTAGTAGTTTCTTGGGGCTGTGGAAAAGGCTGGTGAGATTGAGATGGTGAGTGACTTCTGTTTTTCTTTCTAAAGATTTTTTTTTTTTTATTTTTACTTTTATGTGTGTGAATGTATGCCATACGTGTGTAGGTGTCTGCAGAGGCCAGAAGGTGGTGCTGGATCCTCTGGAGCTGGAGTCACAGGTGATCATGAGCTGCTCAATGTGGGTGCTAACAATCAAACTCTGACCCTCTGTAAGACCAGGAAGTGCCCCGACCACTGAGCCACCCCGTAGCCTTGGTAGGTGACTCCTAATGAGTACAAAGTTACTTTTGGGGTTGATGGAAATGTTTTAACATTGGTTATAGTGACTGTCACGTAACTCTAATTGTTCTCAGAACCAAGGAGTTACACAGCTGCCGTGGATACCCTTTTGTGGTTGTGCATATTACAGCTCAGTGAGGCTCTTCAGTCCTGCATGGACATCTCTGTAGCAGCGGTAGCTGGACACCAGAAGAGCTCTAGCAGCGGTGGCTGGACACCAGAAGAGTTATAGCAGCGGTGGCTGGACACCAGAAGAGCTATAGACAGTTCGCCTTTCCCGACTGGGTCCTAATTCTTCCTGCATCTCCATGCTCTCTGAGCTCCACCCCTGGGAGAAACCTGGTGGATGGTCACTCTTTTCATAAAGAAAATTTTCCCTTTCCAATGTGTTTCGAACCTATTTTACTGGTACCTCACTTGGAACAGGAGCCCACAAACTAACGTAACGTGGAAGCATCAGCACGCACCTTCGATGATGTGCTTTCTCGACAACCCCCTTTCTGTTTCAGCTCTGCAACAAAAAAGAGGTAGATGACTTTGGCTGGGGAACGCTGTTCTAGTTTCTCAAAAATCTGTTCCAAAATGCAGGATTAATAGTCATTCTTTTTTTCTTTTTTAACTTTCTGTTTATTTGTTCTTTGTGTCTTTCACATCATGCCTCCCGATATCACCCATCTCCCTCTACCAAAAATAAATAAATAAAATTTAAATCTAATAAAATTTAAAAAGGAGGAAAAAGGAAGAAAGGGAAAATCTCGTCATGGAAGCTGCAGTGTGACACAGTGAAGTCACACACTAAACCCCTTTATCCATACATTTTTACATGCAGGCATTCATTGTGAAGGATCACTGGTCTGGTTGGAGGTCTCTGCTCCCCCAACTGACCCTGCCACCTATGGTGGAGGAGGGAGCTGACCCTCCTCCTTACCAGCTGCAGAACTCGGGAAAGTGGACCCTGCACCTAGCCTAGGCAGCACTGCAGAGCTGACCCTATTGGCTAAGGTGTGAGTGAGCCAGTTCCAATGCACGGGAGAGCTGCCCCCATTACTCATCTGTCATGTGGCAGCACGGGGCAGGTAGAAGAACTGGCCATGAGGTTATAAGAGCAGGAGAGCTGTTCCTGCCCCTCACCACTGCAGCACTCGGGAGAGTGGCCCCTGTACCTCGCCTGGGTGCAGCAGAGCTGGCCCTGAAGGTGTCGGTGTGGGAGAACTGGCTCCGCCCCTTGCTCATTGTTTCAAGGAGTGAACTAGCCAGGGCAATAGGGGAGAACGCACCCTGGTGGTGAACACAGGGGAGTGCTGGCAGGCTGATCAACCCTGCAACTACCCAGGCCCATGGTTATAAGTTGGCCCACTCCATCAAACACCATCAAACACCTCTGTGACCTTATGGAGAACTGGGAAGGGGTTGGTGTACTTGGGGTGTCGGTCTTGCAGACCCACGGCTGCAGGATCTCCACGACACAGAGCAGCAATGAAATGTCTGGGAAGCGTCCCAGTGAGGGCCCAGGATCTTTCTTTCTTCTGCACTGCTAAGCTTTTACGTCTTAAAAAAGTTGATAAGTTTACTCTAGGGTGGGTACACCACTGATACTAAATTTTTGCATAAAGCAAATTTGAAAGCATCTTTTGACAATGAAATAATTTAACAATGATTTTAAAAAAAAGATGCAACAAACTTTCCTTGGACAAACCTTTGATGACAGAGCTTCTGTTACTCCAGAAAAACCCTAAAGTCTGGGCAAGCAGAATGGATGTGGTGACTGAGTCTTAAGTACTGATGAGGTATTTCTTCAACATCATACTTTGGACAGCTTCTCCAAACATGCATGCCACCATTCACCTGTTTAATGTCTCTGCTCCGAGTCTTTTACATCAGTTAATATTGTGTGTATCTGCTACATAGTGGCTCTTGCAGCTGGTCTCATGTCTGGATTATTTTCACCCTTAAGGCAAAGTTTCATGTACCATTGCAAACACAGGAATCAGGAATTGAGGAGACCATGAGTAATTATAGAAAATGGGAACCTGTCTTTCTTATAAGGTACTGTATTATCTAAAAAGAGGACAATAGGAATAAAAATCTAAATTACATCTTTATGTCTTCATATCATTAACAAGCTCAAGGATCATAACAGTATGAACATGTGTGTGTGCACATATACGTTGTGATTAGGATCTTCCTAAGGAACTAGCCTGGGCCTCCTGTTTTAAAATACAAACTGACGTCAACATCAATAACAAAAGGGAAATAAATACTTTTCTGTTTCTCCCTACCTATTTCAGGGTGGTTAATAAGGTTTTGCTGGTTTCTGCTTCGTTGCTATTGTTGTTAGGGTCCCAGCCTCCCTGAGATTTCTACAGGATACTCAGGCCAACCATTGCTCTGGTATAAGGACTAGCTTGCTGTGTTCTTACACGTTTGGTGAAAACAGCCAGCTCCCTGGTTCTTGCTGAATAATGTAAGCACCAGTTCAAACACTAACGGGCGGGTTCATGGAAGCCAGCTCAGCCTGGGGATTTGTTCTGCATCCAACAACACCGACAGCCTCTTTTTCATTTGTCCTGCTGGTGAGTGACACGGGGGGGGGTGCTTTTTTTTCCCCGTTTTGACCTTCTTTTTGATCAGCACTCTCAGAGCCCTCTGCAGAAATGATCAGAGACCTGAACACGGAGGCCAACAGGATACTTTCATCTTCGCATTCCGGGGAAGTCTTTGAGTTTTGGCAGATTTGAGGAGCTTTTCTTTTGCGATGCTTTATTTTCTTTTCTTGAATTTTGAACTCTGTTTTGGAAATGGTTCTAAGTATGACACTGAAAAATCCACATCAGTCATTTAGCAACAAGTGGCCATGTACTAAATTTCTTTGAGAATACTCTGCTGAAGTGTAGTCTTAGGCTAATTGCTATTTCTCTAGCACAAGGGGAAAAAAATCTATAAGCCAGTCAATTTTAATATGAGTTAAATGTAAAAATGATGGTTAAAAAAATAAAAAAGGAAAAAGCACAAGTTACTAGTTATTTCTCATCTCATAGGACAATAAAATAATAGAAGGTGTTTAACTTACTTTCCACCCCAGTAGAGTTTGGTTGTGATGACCAAGCTGGATCTCCTGTACATCAAATAGACACAAAGAAATAGTAGATCACTGTGGGTTGTTGATGGGTTGAATCATTATTATAGCACCAGAAGGAATTTGTGATAGTACCTCACATCAAAAAATGTGCCCCGAAATGTAAGAACGAGGGAAACTGGTGAGTAGTGATTTGAAGTCAGACACTGGAAGGGACTGAAGGGAAGTGTGCAGGAGACCCTGAAGGAGGAGGGCTGCCCAGCACACCTGTGAATGGTATGGGAGGTGTGAACTGGGTGGGAGGTGATCTTGGAGGTCAGAGATGGTCCCTGAGAATGTAGGTGACCTACAGGGTGAGTTGCTTTGGTAGCTCAGAAGAGCAGTCACTAATTAACACTCATTTAGAATCTGGCATGAAGTTGACTGCCTGTGAACCTTTCCTGGGAGGAAGCCTCCTCTCTGCCAAGGACCTTGGGCCCAAGTGGCTCCGAGTTATTCTCTTATCCAATCATCACACTTACGGGCAGTGGGGAGTGACTGACTGGGTAGAAATATGAATGATGAGCTAATAAAGCCTCATAGTAAATGTTTTAAAGCCTTTACCAAATGTCCTACTGCTTTATTGCAAAGGGATGAAACATGGAAATCATGTCAGCAAACTGATTAGCTACTCAAAAGCCCCACTCAAGGGCAGCAAGTGCTCTAGTGCTGTGGTCGTGAAGAACTGTCCTTTGAGAACCACGGGAATAGAATTTAAACTTGTGAGGCAGCAAGGGCTCAGTGCACTTTGGTTTAGAATAAAATATTTTGAGATTCAAACTTTGGGATTATTTGAAATACAAGGCATTTATAATTCTGTCAGCTGTAGTCCTTAAAGCTCTTGGGCATATAAGGCCTCCATGATTAATGATGGCCAGTGGGGAATGATAGGGACAATTCTGACAACTTAGTGGCAAAATGAAAAATTTGTTGAAAATGTCGACCTCTCCATCCCTCTAAGATAATTCCCTGAAAAGTAATTTGAGTTACAGAAATGGAAGGTCTGTGGATATAAGGTCCTGGGGATTATGTACTCCAAAAGGGCTCCGTACTTCTCACATTAACACATCAGCCTTCTGCTACCAATGATAATAACAATCTGCATAGGGGCGCCAGGTCTCCTAAGCTTTCCATCTTCCAAAATAAAAAGGCCGTTTGGAATATTGTTAAAAAATAAACATAAGCCCTTTTGATTATTCAGAGTGAATATTATGCTAAAGCTGCACATTTTCCTCCAAATACTGAAGTTAGACTCTCTACAAAACTATCTGCCTCACGTAGGTGTGCACACTAGCAGTTATGCTCAAGTGGCAAGATCAGACTGAAGCCTGGCAAATTATCGCTGAGCCCTAGAGGCTCCCAGAGTAACTGTTCTGGGTGGTGGAGAATGACAGTGTGAGTGCGATACGGCAGACAGCACAGTCTCCTAAGGCTTTGCTTCCCTCTCACTTGGTCAGTGTGGCACCTCAGCAGCCATTTTACAGCTAGGGAAATCAAGGCTCCAAGAAGTGAAATCACTTTCTCCGGACAATGCTGCTAGCAAGTGACAGCTCAAGGACAAGAAGCCAAGCCAGTTAATTGAATAGCTTTTATAGGCTCCATGCTAGGATGGCATGGTTTATCTTCTCTCCAGTCTCCTCCTGGAGGCAAATGTCAATCATATGCACTTTTCATAGCATAATACTAGCTTGAGCTGTTGTTTGCAAGGCTGAAAGGTGGCTTGTGAAATATTCATACTAATCTATTTTCCACAAGTATGTATGATAGGTTCTGCAATTAAGGAGGATGAATCAATGCTCGCCAAGGGAAAACCACTGCTTCTCATTCCTCATGCACAGGGCAGGCTTCACCTTGTTGTTGGTCTTGCTTTGCTGTGTGGCATGACACTCCAAATGTCATGCAACCCTTATTACCACTTGCTCTGTGCACAGAGTTGGTGGAAGGGATGGGTGAACACACTCCTTGAATTCCTTGGCGTCCCAAAGGATAGCAGATACTTCTCTGAGTACTCAGAAAGTAGAGCTCCAAGCACCCAGGACAGATGTTGGCAACTGTATCCGGATGAAACAGCTTTTGGCAATTATTCCAAGGGCCTTTTGTTTCATCATTTTTTTTTGTACAGAGAGCTGTTAATAAAATGAGTCGTGATCATAAATCTATGTGTCTAGATAGTTTCCCGCAGCTCGCTTTCTTCGTTAATTACAAGTGCAGTCAAAGCTATGAAAATGCCACTTTCTTTTATGCACAAATGTCTCATAAACATTCCCTCTTCTCTGCCTGACCACATCATGACTCACTGTAGTCAACGGCTCTGTAATTTTTGAAGTACAAGTAATGAACTCCCTGGCATTTATTTCCAAACCACTGGAGATTATTTCTCTACCAAATGCTGGTTACTTTTTTGGACAGCCTTTTGTTCTAGTACCATATGAGTTTATTTTTGCTTTTCTGGTGCAGATCAGTAAGTCTTTAAACAGGCAAACAAGCAGGTACGGTAGATGTGGTACCTCCAGCCTTTCTTCTTGATGATGTTCCCGAGAATCACCTCAGCCCTGAAGGGGGAGAAGACAATGTCTTAGAATGCAGTGTCTCAGAAAAGCGAGAGTCAAGCCAGCACCAGAGCCATCGCGTTTTTGAACTCTCAGTGCCTGCAGAACCCCAAAATAGAAGCTCTCTCAGCTGGTAGCACGGTCTCCACTGTTTCTGCTTGTGCCGGCAGAATCCTGCTCCCAGGCATTCCAGAAGCACCTGCCAAATGCTGGCGCTGGCAGGAGACCGCCTGTGGTCCTGACATAAGAAACAGAGGAGTCATCTGGCAGCTTGGTCCCACATAAAAATATCCTACTTTGTAGTGTTCAACGAGAGTCAAGGTTTTTCCATCTAATTGCAATGGAGCAATTTAGTTGTGCCCAGAGGACAAGAGACCTCGGACTGTTTGAGACAGAAAACATTGGTTTCCAGGTGATCTTGGAAAGAAAAGAATCTACATGTGCATTCAAATGTCCCCCAAGTCCAACCGTTATAGTGGTCCATATGAAAATGTCCTAGGACTGAGTAACGTTTGCCATAGGACTAAGATATAAGGAGACACTACAAAATACCCTTCCTGTCCCTAAGGCTGGGTTGTGGAAAGGTGTGCTGACGATATCTTAATATTCTCTCCCCTCTCACTTCCCCAGGCAGATTCGCCAAGATTGAGGAAAGTAAAATGTCCTTCTCTATCCCTCCCAGTGAGACCCTGGGCGTGAGAATCAGTGGGGCTTCTGGAGACTGCAGTGCGGAGGTTAATGCAGTCAATACTTTGTTCATCAGTGAGCCAGATATGGATGCCTTTGCTAACTATTGTTTTATGTAAACAAATGTTGTTTTTATTAGAGGGTATAGCCTTCAAGAAATCATGATGCAGCCTAGCTATGGAGCATGCTCCAAATGGACAGACATTGGATGGTTCTGGAGTCTTTTTCATTTCTTCTTGTTTGGCTATCATTGCATACAACCTTACATGTGAGACCCTATCTCAATTCCACAGTGGCCATCAACCAATAATGATTCAAATAACTATCCCTCACAATAGGAGTTGCGATGAGGTCTCTAGCAGACTCACTATGTTTCCTTTCTCTGCTTTAGTCTGTTTGGTGCTGAGCAAGATTCAACCAAAGAAACCCCCAGATAAGAGGGCATGTAAAAAAGAAGCAAGGCTTTACAACTTCTCTTTCTTTTCTTGGACTCATAAACAATAGGGATGTGGATGCCCAAGTCCTCTGTTGTTCCTCAAGCATATACAGGTCCTTGAAAAAGAGGAAACCAAGTAAGAAAAATGCTCTTAGTTCATCTGGGGTGGACAGGGCAAGCCTCAGTTCAACTGTATCTTTCCTGAGGAAGGGGCAGCAGGCCTGCTGTGACCACACTCCACAGTTCCCCGAGAGGTCAGCAGGGATGTCTGCTTCCTTTGCTGATGGAAGCCAGACATCCACATTCATTCCAGGAGACCAGGGCTCCTTACCTATTCTAAAATACGCTGGTTATGTTGTGTGGCATGTACTTAGTGATCTGGCCCGACAGAACGTCAGCTGTGCGTTCTACTTTAGCAAGCCATGTTTAGAGTGCCAACTCAACACACAGGTCCCAAGGAAGTCTCTAGAAGTCACTCCTCAACAGAAGTGAGGTCTCTCTGCAGCCTGTTGTCTTCAGGGCAGGCTCTGATATGCCCTCTTGTGAAAGTTGTTGGTATCTTGCCATCATCTGGGAATCACAACTTTCATAAATATGAGCACAGGGACAGTAGCTAACACCTCTCCGTCTCCATCATCATTTCCTCTGGCATGTTTTTCTTGTGTTTACCTCCCTTCAGCCCATTTTCCTTACACGAAATCATTTGGGTAGACCAAGAGGGTCCCAGGGTTCAACACTCCCAATTCTAGTGATGGGGGCGCTGAGGAAGAGCATGCCTCCTGAGATATGCACAAGAGAAGCAACCCCTCCTCCTCAGTGCCACCTCAATGTCTGGGCACACCTTCTTGGTTCCACGGATGCCAGGGGAGGGGCAGAAACTGATTCTGACTTACTTCCCAGCGGCATAGACCTCGGCAGTGTCGAAGAGATTAACTCCACTTTCGTAGGCAATCGTCATCAACCGTTCAGCAACCTGCAAGAGGATGCGAAGGTTAGTCAGAGAGGCCGGCAATGTCTTCCTAGCTGGGAAGCAATGTTAGATCTGCTATTCTCTGAGATCCGCCTTTCACTCTGAGATCCCATTACCACTTCTCATTTTTCTCAGCTGTAGTGAGTGACGAAAGAAGATTCAAGCACAGGGCGTGTGGTCCTTCTACCCTCAGACAAAGTAGGCCGTAAGTCCACTTCTGCATGTGTGTGTGTGTGGAGGGGGAGCGGGGGCCAGGGGGAGGCAGTTGTTGGTCGTTCTCCAAGCCAAGCACTGCGGTGTTCAGGTATGTGTTTCCCACCCTGCTGGGAAAACCTTGTTTGATAACACCCTCAGTGACATGTAATCTTGCTGACAAAGAGGGTCATTTGTATCAACGCCGACTCCATCTCTCAACTCCTTCCTGCAAGCCAATAGTTTCTGGCAGTTGGATGACTCCTGACCTAAAAGCTTGTGACTTTCCTCCAGGCCTAGCCAACTGTGCTGATGAATCAGACCGTCATGACTGTTGTGAGGCTCCTGGCACCCGCAGTTCAGCGGAACAATAGGCATCATCTTGGAGCTGCTGCTGAGTCAACACAGGGGTGAGAGCAGGCCCCTGATTCACCAGGGAACAGGGCCTCTCTGCTCAGGCTGAACAACTCAGAGCTCCCTGCTCTGCTTGTGCTGCTCAGTGCAGAGAAGTGTGGTGGGAAAGGAGATGGCTACCTGTAACCATCAGCCTGAGGTAAGGCTGTCGCAGCGCAGTGATAAGCAGCCGCGGAGGGGCCTATCTTGGCTTTGCTGATTAATTTATTAGAAGTTTGAGCAATTTCCCACCTCACAGATAATTACAATTGATTTTCCATTATGTTCTTTGATGGTGGACTAACATTGCTTCATCAGCGTTTCCAAGATAGACTGTGCTTCTGGCGTTCTGAAAATTAGCCTCTTACGACCGAGGATAGGCTAGTATGCACAGCCTTTGCGTTACCCACACGAAAGTGGTTGTTGCTTTTAACCTGCTACTATTAAAACATCATCCTTAAGCGGAGCTGAGAAGTAGGGCAAATACAGTTTCCTCCTTCTGATTGTCCTGTGTTTTAGAAATTACTGTGCTTGCAGTAAAAATTATGTCATGTCATACTGAATATTGATGGATTCTTATTGGGAAATGCAACAATGATATCTTATCTACAGAGGAATTTTGAAATGGAGAATTCTGGATGAACACTTGGAGTGACTAATAGGGACATTTCCTAAGCACAGGATCAGAAGACCTCATGTGGAACAATGGGAAAAACATTGAATTAAGTCTTCCTAGTGGTAGGAAGTTAAGTCACTGGGATTCTGTCTCTCTGTTCTTCCTGGTGTGCGCTGTCGTGTGTGTGTGTGTGTGTGTGTGTGTGTGTGTGTGTGTGTGTGTGTGTACCCTCAGCCATGACAGACTGGCTTACTACAGGATCAAAGTCAATAGAGTCAAAAGAACATGGATTGAAAACTCTGAAGCTTGGAGGAGAATTAAACCTTTGCTCCCTGAAAGCCGAATGCTTGAGGTCCTTTGTCACAGTGATGGGAAGAGAACATAGTCCCTGAATGTCCTCTTACTGAACAAATAAACGGGCAAATCATTTGGCCTTTGCGGATCTCAGTTTCCTTATCTGAAAACTGAAGGGGATTCTATGAAGGGCTCTCCTTCTCCCCCATGGAGCCTGGAGGCAACAGGAGAAGCTGACATCACTTCCTCAACAAGGACCTAACAGCCTATGAGCCCCGTGGCCAGGAAAAATCTTGTTGAGATCTTCACACTAATGAGATATTGCAGAGAATTCTGGGAATACCTTTTCCTTCTTCACAAAATTTCTAGAAACAGAACTCTTGTCCTGTTCTTTGTGAGTCTTAAATATTCCTGCAGCTATTTCATTCTTTCGATCTGAAGAGGAGGTTGATGCAAAGGACTTTATAGGGCTGAAAGAATGATTCTCTTCCTATGGCTTTAAAGTCAAAATGAATGCTCTCTTCTTGGCTAAATTAATGTGAGCAGGGTTAGGTGTTACCTGCTATTAAAGCTATCCAACTATATCACAGATGAGAAAACATGGAATAAATCCCCCAGTTCAGTGCTGTTTGGATGCAAAATGTGCTCTCTTAAAAATTATTTTTAAGAAATGACTACTCATATGAATAACACATATCTTGGGTTTTATTTGAAAGGCGTGCTATAGAGTTACTAAGTTGGTTGATATCCCTGCTAAGTACCTATCCAATATGTTGTTGAAATTTTCAGGGATAGGGTCTTCACACCCTCCTGGGGTTACCTTGATAATTACAGCACCCAGCATATTATGGTATGGTCATTTGTACCTGCTTTAAGTTGAGAGTGCCTGGAAGTCTGAGAGAAAGCTGAATGATCAGGGAGGTGAATTCATTGCTCTAGTCTTGTAATTTTACCCCTAGAGAACAGGAGGGATTGAGCCGTTCAGTTGTGGGCGTTGACTCCCAGTTGGCCCCTCTGCTCACAAGGCTAGCCATCCTTGTCTTTTTCCTTCCACACAGGGCATCAGGCGGTAGCAGGTCCCAGGTAGGCTGGAGACCCCAGCTGGGAACTTCGTTCCCTTCTCACTTGCTGCTTCCTCGGTGCCTAACAGCCTGTGTCCACTGCTGTACTCCCTGTGGACGTGCCTCTGTGCACCTACCGCTAGACTTCCCTACCTGATGCCAGTCAGAAGGCCTCCTGATGTGCACCCACGTCCTCCTGTAGGGAGGAAGGACTTGCTTCCAAAGCTACTGGGAATGCTGCCATCGAAAGGTCTTCTGCTGCCTGCTCCCTAAAACTACTTGGTGGGAGTCACCTCACCCAAGATCTGATTCCAGGCTAGCTTTTACCTAATGACTGGGCAGTAGAGCCTGTCTGTCTGTCTGTCTGCCTGTCTGCCTGTCTGCCTGTCTGCCTGCCTCTTTCTCTCTCTCTCTTACACACACACACACACACACACACACACACACACACACACACACACACTAAAATAAAAATCCCAGAAAAAAATGTTAGAGAAGGGAAGACTACCCCCACCGCACATTTTCTTCATCAGAATTGTAGAAGCTGAAAGTGGCTTACCTCATCTGAAATTTGACCTCCAAATGTCACCCATGTTCCTAGAAGAGAATAAATATTTGTAGCCATTTTTCTGATACTGTACATAATAAGAGGAGACTTTTATAACAGAGCAGGTAGTTCACATCTAGGTAGTGCCTGGTTGAGGGCCCATGCACTCTTTAGTCTAGTCTTTCCCCACTTCCTAATACTCCAGGAAGGGTCTTCGTCCCTTTGGGAAGGGTGCCTCTTCAAGCCCCAATGGACACTTATGTCAGGCATCTCTGCCCTACCTGAAACTTTGCTTCTGCTATAGGACCAGATGCACAAGAAGTCAGTGCTATGGAGTACACTTTGGCTACACACCTATTTTTACTCTTCCACAGCTAAAAGACCTATTCTGAGAGTGAGCGCAAGAAAATGTGTGCAGCCAGAGTGAGCCAGGCCTTGACTTACGCTTCTTGTCTTTGCAGACTCTGTTTTGAATTTTCTGTTACCATTCAAGAGGACTTTCTCAGACATTCTGCCAGGACCTGTTTACAAGACCTGGGTGGTGACACTTAATGTACCTTCTCTGTGTGGCCTGCTCTGGGGAATTTCTGTTGCTTTGGGGTGAAGGTAGAGGCAGGAGCCAGGACAAGGACAAGGAAGGCTAAGGGATCTTCGGAGGCATCTCCAGCAGCATGTGTAAAGCAAGACTCTGAATGGGCACATGCCGTGCTAAGCTCCAGCAAGCCTCTTCAGTCAGTCCCTTCCTTATCCATTTTTTGGGGGGGCCATAAGTGCATCAGACAGAGACATTGCCCTCATGTACCAAGGACAGTGAGGTGAATGATACAGTTCCTGTCTTTAGCTCATAGTTAGTGGTGTATGTTGATAAATGCTCTGACTGAGGCAAACACAAGACAGAGTAGCAGAGAGTACTCTGCTGGGCCGGAGGAGAAAACACTCATGGAGGACTTCCTAGAGAAGGCGACACTGTGATTGAGTCTTACAGGAGGAGAAAAGGGATTGGAGAAGAGGCAGGTGGGCATTTCAGACACAGAAAAGAGCTTGGAAAATCAAGAAGGTGGAGAACGTGAGTGTGTTGATGATGTGTCTGCACCATCAGGTCCGGGGTGAAACATGAGGGCAAAAGAGGGAGATCTGGGCAAGGGTAGAAGCAGTCAGGGCACAGGTGTGGTCAGTACTTACAGGGCATGAAAAAAATGCTGCTGGCAGCTTACAGTCTGCATTTCACTGTAAATCATAGCTACCACCACAGCACACTTTTAGATGCCAGGGAGTATACTAAGAAATTTTTCTTGAATCATTTGACAGACTCAAAGGGCTATTTTTAATATCCACGTTTATATACAGCTGAGAAATATCACATTAGCCAACACTAAGTGAGATACCCAAGCTTCCACAAACATGTTTGGCTTTGAGAAGATTGTCCTCTTCAGTGTATCACAGTGCTGAATTAGACTATCTCGAAATTAGTGGGACGTCCATGGACATATGTTGATATACCTTTTTCTTTGTTCTCAGAGACTGAAACAAAGGAGTGTATAAATCATCTTATGAGTGTGCTTGCTATCTCCGGAGGTTGCAAATGGGCAGCCCACAGCGGACGCTCAGCTTGCAGGCTCACTCTGCTGCACTAGAATGGAGTTGACCATCTTGGTATTTCCAGAAATTTTGAATGACATTTAAACACTTAGAAAATTATTCTGAAAAATTTTGGATTTTTGGCAAACATTGACAATAAAGGGTCAATGTCCTTTCTAGGTAGGCATGCCCCAAATTGGGAGGAGGAGAGTGCTTTTATGAAAGGCTGTTCCAGTTAGCAAAGCATCCCCCCTCCCTGCTTCCTGATGTATTCTTAACATTGAAATAAAATGGTTACTGGTTTGTACCATATGTTTATTGCTATTTTTCTTACAGCCAAAATAAGAGGATTGTGAACTTGTACATTTAAGAAACAGAAAAACAGAATTGGGTATTTTAAGAAAAAAAAATAGGCATAGACATTTTTTTTTCCCCAAAGAATATTCCAAACAAAGAATGCTAACGGAGAAAAATCCTACCCTAAGGAACCAGAATAAAACCAGCCATGACAGGTACACAGAAATGATGGTCTTTGAAAAACTGAATCGTCTGAGGAAATGGCCAATGTTTGGTTTTGAATGGGATAAGTGAGATTCTGTGAAATGCAGCTCTGTATTAAGCGAAAATAATTGCCTGGGCGTCAAAACCTTTGCACAGACAACATGTTTATAAAAGCGTCTCTTTGAATGCGGCAGAAACGATGTGCCCAGAGAACAAGCAAACATTTCAGAATGTTAGTGGAACTGGTTCAGTGTGTGAGGTGTATGGCCAAGAATGCTCAGCCCAAGTTCAGTTACTGGAGCCATTTTCTGCTGCAGCAAACGAGAAAGCAGATATGAGGAACAGCACACTGTTGACTATTTATTTGTGTGGTATGGTGAGAACTTTGAAGGGGTCAAAGAACTTTTAGATGGGAGCCCATGAAAGGAAAATCATGAGGAATGGCTGGCTGTTTTGTGTGATGGGGGAAGTCTCAGATCATTTAGGAACTGAGTATAATTTGGTCAAAGTCACTGTTGCCAGAGGTGGGTGGGGTTGCTGCTGGCCCTGTCAAGTTACAGACCAAAGATGACACTATTTTGTAGGATCACTATACCTGAGTCCCTTAATTTCCCCATTCATTAAAAATGGCTTTGGGCAAAGAGCTAAAATGGGACAAGCCACAGATTCAGTAATGAATTCCACAAATTAGCTATTCTTCTATGTCTTCAAGCAAAATCAGGTCAATGTTTGCTTAATGAATTTGCTAGCTGGCCTGTGCTGTGCTGTGAAAGCAATTCTTTTGTTTGTTGGTTTTTTTTAATTGTTCATGTCATCAATGAGAATAGACCCATGTCTACTGAGTCCTGAAGATTTCCTAGAGCCTGAGCTTCTTGCTGATCTTACAAATCATCTGTGCTCGAATACTTCTCTACGGGGACATTCACAAGAACAGATGTTCCTTGACTTACAAAGGGGTTATGGTAAATCTAGCATGTGTTGAAAATACCATGAGCCACATGCATTTCACATACCTCATTTACCAAATACCCTAGCTTAGCAAGATGTCTAATGTATAGAATCAGCTGTTTTCTTCATGGTGGTTGGCTGACCAGAGGTTCACCCACCTGCTGCTGTCCAGCATCTTAACAGTATTTAATGCAAATTCTACCCCAGGAAAGGATCAAAATTCACATGTGTAGTGGGTAGTTGGTTGAGCCATGCACTGAAGCATTGCTCCTAGTGAGGTAGCAGGTAACTGTTACACCTGCCTATGACCCTGAGGTACATGCCCCTGGGGGACCCTTAAGACCTGGGATGTATGTACGCACTCTTCTCTTTGCTACCTTGTAATTTTGGATGCTGAGATCTTGGACCAGGCAAATCAGCATGGGACATAGCTCAGCTTTCCTGGACCCTACAATAAATCTCCTGTATTTTTGTGAGGTTGCAAGTTAACCCTCAAATAAATTCCTTTTCTCATTAAATAGACTCGGTGAATTAATTTCATTACACATGCAAAGTATGAAGGTTTGGGGTTTAGCTCAGTGGTGGAGTACTAGACTAGCATGCACAAGGTCTTGGATCTCATCCCTTAGACCACAACAAAAATCAAAGTATAGTTTCTACTAAATGTATATTGCTGTTGCACAATCATAAAATTATAAATTGTAAGTCAAGACACTGTTAAGTCAGAAACTGTATTCGCCTAGATTATTATTTGCTCATCTCAGACCTGACAAAGCTTGGGGAAGTCACTTATTGAGGAATGACAATCTATTTCTAGATGAGAATTATAGCCTAAAATTCATCCTCCAAGATCGTGTTGTTCAAAACTGGATTGCCAAAAAGGTCTCTGATTTTGAGTTTTATGTAAGAAAACTAGCATTATTTAGCTCACTTTTATTAATTAATTATTGATAATACTGAAGACTAAATAAGACTCTGAACGTCAGACTGGTACATACATCTCAGAGGAAGGCAAGACCGTTTTACACTGAAGAACTGACAGTGATTTCGGTCATGCTGTGATAACACTAGTTTTAGGAGCATTTCTATTCAAAATGAATCAGGAAAAAGCCCAACAAAATGCTTCCATGTCTCTTTTAAGACATTAAGGCTGTACTGTATTGATATAGAAATATAGGATATAGATATGTAGGATAAAAGGGTAGATTATTGAATCTACTTTTAAAGAACAACAACTTGCTTAAAATATTTTACATTGCTATGGATTTTAGTTTATTGATACAAATTTAATTTTGTTATACTGTATGTATATTTCTACTCTTGTTTAAAGTATTTTGTTTATGCAACTCATTTGAAATTATAGTAAATAGTTGAGAAATACAGATTAATAATTAGTCATCTATGATAATATCACTTGTAGTCATGTTAGTTAAGTTTTCTAAATATACATAGATATGTTTCAGTTAGGTAGGTAATCTTCAAACACTTCAAAGACCTACAGGATATGGCATTTAAAATGTTTTAAGAACTTAGACTTTTCTGGACAGTGAGATACATCTGCTCCTGGCAGCACCAATTTACTTCAAAGAGGAGGAAGGGCATCAAAGACACACCATATGGAGTTTATCTTCTTCTTGGCAAAAATAGCCATTTGGGCAAGAAACTGTTCTTTCCTGGACTGTTTGACAAAATGTTGTATCAACTGGACATGTAAGACCCATAGGAAGGTGACCACTGAACTTTGCGAGGCGAGATGGTCCTTCAGGTTTCTGCTTCACAGAGGAGACTGTCATATATTCTACAGGACACACAGAGAAGTGACTAAAAAACTCTAGACCTATAGGCTGAAGATGGATGCCCCAACATTGCAGAGGAACTTTGGATGAATGTCCAGGCAGCCAGATGTCTCTGTCATTTTGGAAGTTGCTTTTTTACACTTCTTGTTTTACTAGGTAATATTATTTCCTTCTTGGGTCTCTGAGGGAGTTGAAGATTAGATAGTTGTAGTCACAGTTTTCCTGGTTAAGAAATTCAGAAAAGAAACTCACTAAGAGGTGTTAAGTGTATAAGTTTGAAAGATATCATAAGATAGTTTTCTGTTGGTAATACAAAATAGGTTAGAAAGTGAATTAGGTACATTTTGGACTCACCAAAATAGGATAGATAATGGAATACTTTCTCTGAATTTGTCAAATGCAAATGGACTAGACATTGTTGATGTATTTATTGCTTGTATATATTGTATATAGTTATTGTATATAGTTTTTCTTATATTAGTTATAACTTTTTAAATTTTTATTTTTTTATTAGATATAAAAAGGGGAAATGTGGTGATATTTTAATTTGTGCTGAAATGTAGTGATATTTTGTTTGTGCTTTAATAAATAAAGCTTGCCTGGATTTCAGAGGAATAAGAACTGCCATTATAAGTAAATAAAGAAGTCAGGCAATGGTAGCACACGCCTTTAATCCTATCACTTAGCAGGCAGGAATCTGTCTGGATCTTTGTGAGTTCAAGGCCACACTAGAAACAGAGCTAGGTATGGTGGCACATGTCTTAAATTCCAGCACTAGTTAACCATGGAGGTCTGGAGGTCTGTACAGACAGACAGGAAGTGACATAGCTAGGCAGGAAGAGGAAGTGATGTAGCTGTACAGAGAGAGCAAATCAGATGGCAGAACAGCAAGGCATATAGGTGTGGGTAGACAGGAAGTAACTCACATTAGGAAGCTGCCGAGTTGGTGAGGTAAGGTTATCTGTGGCTTTCCCTATTTCTCTGATCTCTCTCAGGCTTTAACCCCTATATCTGGCTCCATGTTTTTTATTTAATAAGACTGTTTAGAAATTTATCTATGTTGTATCACAGTGGAAGTCAGACAGCCTGAAGGGTACTTTCATACAAAAGAAAAGATTTTAGGTCAAAGTTGTGACAAACTATGATGAAAAACAGTCAAAGTTAAACACTTTTCCTTTTATACTAGCTTAAAATTATTAACATATAAGAGCATATGTATCATATATGTATATGTTATTGCTATAGTTTGAATATGGTTTGTATGCCACCAAAGGTTCGTATGTTGGAGTTTGGCCTGGAACTGTTGGGAAGTGGTGGGAATTTTAAGAGGTATGGCCTAGGAGGAGGTCAAAAGTCATCAGGGGTAACCCCTAGGTAACTGTCATGAGGTAGTTGTTATAAAAGGAGCGAGTTTTGCTTTTCTATCCTCTCTGTTCTTGTTTGAGATGAAGTCATTTGCTTGTTTAGACATGCCCTTCTGTCATGATGTGCCGCCACCTCCTGACCTCATAGAGGCCACGTGAACTGCTCCTCTGGACCTCCCATCACTCCTACACCCACCAGTCTTGGACTTTGCACCTTCAAAACTTTGAGCTAAATGAGTAGCCTGTGTCAAATATTTTATTATAGTGATGGCAAGCTAAATATATAATAATATAAATAAATAAAGCTATATATGTATACCATAACTGAAAAAATAGTGTTTCCTTTTTTGGAAGTTACTGTTATTACATTCATCTTACTTTGTTCAAGGGGACTCCCTTCCTGACCCTTTACACACTTACTACTCCCCAAAGCCCTAGAATAAAAGTGGTGACTTAGTAGATGGTTAGTCAATGCTGGTTAAGTTGAACTGAATTGCCTTTTGACTATCATTAGTCTTTAGAGTAATAGGATAATTTCCTATCAAGCATATTTACTTTGCTTTATTGAGGAATGAAGGGTGCTCATTGATAATTCATCAGCTCTTTCAGTTTCTCAGTGACTGAGATGTTTCCCACCATCCCTGAATATACCAGCCACTTCCTTTACCAGAGAAGGGTGCTATGACACTCCTCCCCCTTGCTGCAAGGACTCCAGTGAGGAGGGGTGGCGACATTGTGGGCAGATGCATCAACTATCACTGGTGGAAGAGATGCCACAGTCCTCCTTGCTGGAAGGGGATAGAGCAACAGCTGCGTAGTCAGGGCTCTTTGATTCTGTGATTTTACACTCTACTATATAGTGCCTAGGTGAGCTAAGGTGGCTTTTCATTTATTTTGATTCTCTTAATTACAAGATGGTGTGGAAAGAACTCTGTTCACTCATAAGAGAAGTTCAAGAGTAAACAAAGTAAAGGAACCCAGAAATCATGGCCTGAGAACTCTCTAGTGACAGGTCTATTGGGATGTCTAGACAGGTGGCTGAGGTAAGGTTGGGGAATTCACTTCTTGATTAGACAGGTGGCAGAGGTAAAGTTGAGGAATTCACTTCTTGAATTTGTCACCTCCCATCAGCTCAAGGGTATAGAAAATGGAGACATCGTTTGCTGAGGCAGGAAGCAGTGTAGCCAAGCAGGCCGGGGCTGGAGTCCTGAGTCTTCCACTCACTAGGAGGATGACTGCTGGTGGCAATAATTAATAACGATGATGATGGTGATAAATAATAATAATAATAATAATAATACATCAACAGAGGATTTTTAGGAGGATGGTAAAATACGATAAGGGTTAGCATCCTCTACCTCAAAGTCACCCTTAACTCCCCATCTTAGCTTCATGAGTGTTAACCGCTAGAATTTCCTAGAAGCTCCACTCTGAGATTTTGATTATTTACATCTGACCAGCAGCCAGATTATCAGTGTATTTAACAAGCATCGTAGAGATCTGAATGTGACTTTGTGAGAAGTCCTACTATGGTCACAGCAGAGATGCTGCAGGCTTGTATCGCCAGTGACTGTGACAGCTCAAGGCCATATCTCCTGCAAATGACGCAGATGAAGCATCCCTCCTTGTTCTGGCTTGCATCTGTCAGTATTTGACACACAGCCTGGCCCTTATTTTTGGATCCAAGCTGCAGCCTCATCTTTCGTTTTTGGCGTCTCGTGTGTTGCTGCTAATGAGCATCTGGCCAGAGTTAACAAATGTGATAGCGACTAAGCCTTTTCTTTTGACTTTGATTACCCTTCCTTGCAAGAACCAGTAATACCACTCAGGCTCTCCAGGGGTGAAGGTGGTATCCTTTCACACCCACACTTTACGAAAGAATGTGGAAATAAAACTAGACAAGGAAGTGGCGAAGGCCATGTGGAGCTAAAATGTGCCTCCCAGGTAGTTGGGATGCAAGTAGTATCCCCATTTATAGCTGAAGAAAGTGTGCTTACACACATGTGCCCACACTTCTAAGGACTAAACACCATTTAAATCCTTTTCTACCCCTTTGAATATAGTAAAATAGGAAACTACAGTCACATGAGAAAGAACTTCTCAGTGTCTGCCATACAGATCCACTGGGTTTTTTTTTCTAGACCAGTGATTCTCAAACTGTGGGTCATGACCCCTTTGCCAGGGATCAAATGGCCCTTTCATAGGGGTTGCCTAAGACCAACAGAAAACATAAATATTTACATTATGATTCATAACAATAGCAGAATTACAGTTATGAAATAGTAATGAAAATAATTTCATGGTTGGGAGTCACCACAACATGAAGAACTGTATTAAGTGTTGAAGCATTAGGAAGGTGGAGAACCACTGTTCTAGACTCTTCTGTATGCATCTATGTATCAGTTCTAATCCTCATGGGAAAACTCAGCAGTGTTTGGAAACACCACTTTTTCTACAGATGAGAAGGTCCAGGGCTCTTTAGTGATAGGCTGTCAAAGCCGCACTCTCCATAGCCCCATGCTGATTTTGGTGGGTGATGTGCCTTGTTCTCCCCACCTCCCCTATGCTCTATTCCAGTCAATGGTATATTTGGTTGTTTGCAACATCATCCTGCTTTAGGGATTCGTCCACAATCGTCCCTCTGCCAAATGTCTCCCCTGAGGAAACCTTTGCTATGGTAAGCTTTATACCTCTTCTCTCAAATTGTCCAGTGTGGATGAAGAATGACACATACCTGTCCCCACACCTCTGAGTCATCTCCATGCTTATGCATTCTCTCAATTCTACCAGCGATCAAGGGTTGCCTAAGAATTTTGTTGTTCTGTAAGCAATGCCCCAATCTCATGGACAGAAAACTGACTCAACTCTTTAGTCAGCACACTCTTCAGAAGTAAAGACCTGGTTGAAGGCTGGCTAATGACAGTGTGATATCTGTGGCGGGGTCCTGGGGTACATTGTCCAAGAATGGAACCTGTACCAGAAGAGAGCCCCTAGCTGACAATGTTGTCTGGATATCACAGAAATACCTGAGGAGAGGTGGACTCTGAGCTTCTGAGCGTGTGTGCACATTTGAGGTTCTGAGGATTTAGTGGGTGGGGCAGACACAGGTTCTTTATGACCTTCATAGAGAATGTACAAATGTTTGATCCTTCTTTCCTTTGCTCTCTCTGTTCCTCTCCATCCCCACTTTCTTCCTCCCTTTTCTCTTTCTTTGATTTAAATACTTTTGCATTTAGCTGCCAAGGGATACTCCCAGCTTCATGTTGTTTTAAGAGTTACTTCAGGAAAAGTTTTCCCAGAACCATTTTGTTCTGTTTTTCTGATCAATACAATTTAAAGACAAGAAAGTGATGTTGAAAATAGTATGGGTGACAGGTATGTGACATTTAGAAGTGGTTAAAATTCAGAAGAGTGTTATAAAGCACATCACAAGCAAGGTCGACTCTTCTCTAGGGACTCAGACCTATTTGAGCATCAGTAGCACAGAGATCTTGGTAAGCTATGCGCCTTCACCAGAAATGAGAACCTACGCTCTGAACTTGGATGTTAGATTAACTATAACTACCAATTTAAACCTATAACTTCACCGCCTGAAATTGCTTTTCGAAGACATGATTTCTGAATTGATTTGGTTCCTTTGAGCCTGTTAGGAAAATTCAAAATAAAAAAAGCTTGAAATCCTTAGAGTTTTTCTTCTCTGCATTCTTTCATTTCTTTTGCCTGCATTACAATATTACTTTTTGAACCTGGAGCAAAAGTTACTTTAAAAATCCTTTTTTTTGGACAATCCATTCATAAACAAGTGTTGCAACAAATCATGATTCTTCCTACTTTCTGATAATGAAAAAGGAACACTGAATGTGGTTTACCATATTGTATTCTAATTTTCTTGGTCATAGGTCCTAATATTTTTCTAGTACTGTTGGTTTATTGAGGATTATTTACTCAAATGAAACTCTTAGGGCACAAAAAACTCAGTATACAGCATCAACAAAGCTTTCTCATGCTGCTCTTTGGAAAGTTCTTGTAATAAATATGTAGAGTAGTTAATATAGGTGAATTAAACAGTGTTAGAATAAAAATGGACACTTATTATAGGATACAAGAAATACATGCAATTTATGATTCTTAAGTTCAAATATTTTTAGTATCTTTTTTCAAAATGTGACCTACTATTAAGATAGACAATGCTGTTTACCTATGAGATCTTTGCCCAGTTCCTGGAATATAGTCTGTGCTCAAACATATTTTTGTTCCTTTCTGGATCTATCATACTTTTCCACATCAAGTTACTATGGGTAAGAATTCTGGAAAAATACTCTTACCAAGAAAATTGGAAAGTCAGTGTGAATTCCTGCATCATTTCCTTTGTCTGTGAGTGTTTCTGTTGACTCTTTTTCATCACTGATAGTTCAGAGAGGTGTTCTACCTCAAACAGTAATAATTTTGAAAATTCTGGTGTTTCTGAATATAAAAACACAGGGTGTATTCATGTGGTTGTCAGGATCTGCTAAGAATATATTTTAATTTCCTGAAAAGCAAGGAAAATGTTCAGGTAAAAACAAGAAGATAATTGTAAAAAAAAAGATAAAAGACTGTTTTGCAGCATTCCTTTCAAGGTCTTCTTCCTGGGCCACGAACCACCAGATGCTTAGGATATTAAATGTTATTAAAAGGCAAATATTCTGTTCAGGAAGTAGGAATAGTGTGACATTCTTACTGAAGCAGGAATACAAATGCGATTTCTGACTAAGAAATTCTTGAACTATAAAAGAATTAAAACAAAATATATGTGAACAATTTGACAATAACCTAAAATAATTCTCATTCTCAGCCACATCGCACTCAAATTAATTCAGTTCCTAAGTTTGCCTGTAGATTCATTGATTTATATATAAGCATTAGCTTACTTCATTAGTGCATTATGGATATAAGCTGTTAATAATGTCTGTTTTTAAAAATGTATCTATAATGTTTTTCTAATAGAAAATTTATAACTATACCAAGTCAAAGGGGGTATTTCTGCATCACCCATAGAATGACACACATTCTTTTTATGCAGACTCTTCTATTTCTATCAAAATAATAGAAACTTTCTTTCTTTAGTAATTATATGCAGAAATTTAACACAACATGGAGGACAAAGTGCAATGATCCTAACTCATAAAACCTTGTGGATCTATCTTTAGTATCAGGAGATTCAATTTAATCCAGACGCTACATAGAGTCTGATGGTTAACTTTGATTATCTTCTTGATTAGATTAAGGGATACTTAGGCGATTAGTGAAGGGCTTTTCAGAGTGTGTCCATGACGGAGTGTCTGGAGATGTTTAGACTGTGGAGGCTCTGCCATAATGAACGCACAGATCCTGTGACGGATTCATAATATGATGGCATTATCCAATGGTGGTGAAAGGTAGGAGGTCCAGGATGAAGGAAGGTCTGTGGGCATGTTTTTAAGGCCTATATCCTTCTCTAACTTCCATATTTGTCTTTCCTCTGCTTTCTGGTCACCATGACATGCATTGCTCTGCTTGGATTTTCCCTGCCCGCCACCATGGATGAGGCCTCTGAAACGGTGAGGACAAATGCATCCTTTCTCAGGTTGTTTCTGCTAGGCTTTCGATTTCGGTGGCAGTAAAACTGATCAGTGCAGAGTCATACGCCTTCCAAATGATAGGCTATATTGAAAAGTTAATCTGGGTCTGAGAGAAGCCCAGAACAGCTCCTGGAACCTGGTCCCTAGAGACCAGCTCCTGTTGTCAGAACACTAGCACTCCCACCCAAGGCTTCAGCACCGAGACAACGATAGTATAAAAGCCTAATCTGATTATATAGTGACAGAGTGAAGTTTCCTGGCATACAATATGGATAGCAGTCTAGAAATTTAGATAGACAGATAGCAAGAATATAAGCATTATATTTTTATTTTAACAGCCCCCTGCTGATCTCAAACACATGATGCAGGCCTTCATGAGACATTTTTATTTTCAACAAACTGCCAAATGAATTTTTTGTCTCCAGAGAAGGTATAAAACCTGGCATCTACGAAGTGCTCATGGAATGTCTTATAGATGTACAAATCAAGAGTGGTAGAGAAGAGATGATCAACAGATAGAGATGAGAGACAATGTTTAATGAGCTTTTTAAAATTGCCTGATCCTTTTTTTATTGACTCATTGATTGGAAATGAGTTCATCAGAATGACTCCATCATTATTTTAGTTAGTGGCCACATGCCCAAGTGCACACCACTAGAATGTTCTAGAGGGAGACTGGGAGGACGCAGGGAACTGTCATGGTAGAATAACACTAGCATAGGCTGTCTTTAAGCAGCATGGCGTCAGCTACTTCTTCTGACAGCTCCAGTGATCCTGACCATGGGAAAGAGGGGAGGTGCTCCCAGAGGGAGCACCAGGACAGAGAGCTGCCAGATGACGTTCCACTTTGGGTAGTTTTGTGATTGGTCAGGAATCTCAGGAACCACCCACTATGAGTACAGAAGGTTTTGTCCACACAACTATAATAAATCTATAATAAATGTTTCTTTTAAAACATAGTTTACTAATTCTTTGAAAATTTTATACAGTGTATTTTGATCACATTCACCCTCAACTCTTCCCCATAACTCTTCCCAGATTCACCCCCACGTCCCTGACCCCCTCTAATTTCTTGTACTCTTTACTGTTATTATTTCTTGTGTGTGTGTGTGTGTGTGTGTGTGTGTGTGTGTGTGTGTGTGTGCTTAAAAAATCCATTGGTTCTAATTTGTGCTGTGCGTGTATACTGCTGGGTCTGGGGATATCCACTGGAGTGTGGTCGACCTACCCAGAGCCACAGCCTTAAAGAAGAGCAATACTGAAGTAGCTCCTTTGTTAGGAGGGAGGACTCATAAACCTCTTCCCACTCCATGCTAGGATGTGGGCTGGCCTTGTTTTGTAGAGGTCTTGTGCAGCTGCTGTGATGAAAAATGGCTTCTAAAGGTAAGATTAGATGGGGCACTCAGGGTCCCTTCCTCAGGACAGGGGCTCTGTTTGTCTTTTTATTACTGTCTCTAATCACGGAGCAGAGCTCAGCTTTGCAAATCAATGTCCTCCTCAGTTATAGGCAGCACATTATAAAATCATTTTTCTCACTTTACAACAACTCTAAAGGGCATATTTACATTTTTCTTTTGGATACACTTCAAATTATGTCCATAGACAATTCATTAATTCATTCTTGAGACTTAGTTCATGCCTAAAACGGATAATGATACACATTCACTGTGTAGTTGTGAGAACTAAATGAGATGGTGAAGATGTCAACCAGTATTTTTATTCTGAGAACTTATGTTGCACCAGTCAGTGTGGTATGGATTCTACAGATATCATGTCAGGTAAACATCATGACCACTCGGATCTGAGTCTGTGCACTGATAAGTGCTTGGGTCAAGAATTGAGTCTCAGCCCTGAGACTCCACAGCTTACACTGTTAAATGATTTCAGCCAATGTCTGAAGCACTCAGGTTGTAACAAAGACTCACTGAATAGTATTTTCCTTCTTGTCTCCAGGGAGAACTTATTGGAAGCAACAGAAGTTCTATAGGCAGATACTACTTCCAAGACTGCTGTGAAAGCCCCAGTCAGTAGAATATACCAATTCAAGGCAAACCCAACTTAACAAAGCTCAAGGAGTAGTTATTTATTATGGATTATGAGCAATATGAATAGCAAACATTAAAAGGATACTGCAATTTTCAAAGATTTTTTTTTTAAACTGGGGATCAAATGTAAATGAAAAATGAACACCTCGTCCTCTACTTGCTTCTCACACTGGCGAGCAGAAGGGCACATGCCTACTCTCTGGTGGGGCCTCTTGTATGCTGGGTGGGAAGCAAATCACTCTCAGATGTGCCACACTTCCTCTTCTATCCAGCCATTGATGAGCAAGTGACTCAGGCAAGAAGGCAGGGCTACCTCGCAGCAGGAAGCCAGGTTGATGTCCTTTGTCCAGGTCAGCGAGCCTCAACTCCACCTCAGTAGGTCAGACCACCTGAGGAGCTGGTGAACTGCCCTCACTAGGGACCACGCTGTAGCTAGTCTGAGAAAAGGTCCAGACATAGTTGTTTTTGTCTGTTTGTTTTTCTGTATCTATCTATCTATCTATCTATCTATCTATCTATCTATCTATCTATCTATCTATCTATAAATAAAGCTTTCCATGTGAGTGGTTTACTTAGAAGGTTGGGACATTATGGGAATATACTCAATCCATCCATGAGAGAAACCGAAGTATAGGAAAAGAAACAGTAATAAAGTAAAGACTCGAGTACCTGAGAAGGCTGAAGGTGGTTTTGACCCCAAGCTGGAGACTGTAATGTCTTGGAGGGCCTTTAGCATGACCAAATAGTTACAAAAGACAATGACCCTAATAGGCTCATCTGCTTGAATGCTTGGTCCGCAGTTAGTAGAACTGCTTGAGAAGGATTAGATGGAGGAGGTACGGCCTTGTTGGAGGCAGTGTCTCACTAGGGGTGAGCTTTGGAGTTTCAAAAGCCCATGCCGGGCCCAGTGTCTCTCTCTGTCCGCTGCCTGCACATCAGGATGTAGCTCTCAGCTACTTCTCTAGCACCACACTGACCTTCCTGCCACCATTTGCTCCCTGTTATGATACCGGGCAACTAAAACTGTATGCAAGTCCCCAATTAAATGTTTTCTTCTATAAATTGTCTTGGCCACGGTGTCTCTTCACAGCCGTAGATAATAACCAAGAGAAATCTATTCCTTCGGCATTCTCTCTTTGGTTCTTTGACCTTCATTTTCCTAGTGCAAAAGTCCCAGTGGAAGTAACGACTACAGTAAAAATAGCTTAGCAGAAACAAAAAAAAGATGGATAAAAAGAGCATCAGCACTCTTGTTTTCTGGGACAAGATCACAAGGGCCACTAGTGGGCTTATTTCTCTTGCTCTGTCCTCAGCTCCATGGCTTCAGCGCCTATTCATGGCACCTCCCAGGCAAAGCTCAAATGTGGATAAACCCAACTATCTGGCTGTTCATCATTTATAACAAAGATGCAGGATATGTGCTGGATGAAACGTCCCAAATTGTAGAGACGGACCCATTACCAGTCCTCCCTCTCTAGAAGTTGTTTGTCCTTAGCTCCCTGGTCTTATCATCCTCTTCTTTCAACCTCCTAGATAACAGACCTCTAACTGTGCAGAGAAAAAGAATAAAGCTGAAAAACTCTAAATGCTTTCTATTTTCTGCTACAGAACCTACCAACTTCCTCGAGTGGAGAGGATTGCTGCTCGGCCTGATTGCTCATGAGCTTGTAGCTGCCCACTGCTCTGCTGGTCAACAATGGCCCACCTCCTCACCTATGGGTGCACATCTGCACTGGATCTTTCATTCTGAGGGGCTACCTGATCCAGCTGCACACTGGCTTGTCCAGAGCTGGCCTCCCGCCCTGATCCATGTCTCTGCTGATGAAAATGATGATGATGAGAACCATCTCTAAGAAAACTACTTGCCCTCAAATTCTTTTCTTAGAACCTGCTTCACGTAGACACAATGAACATACAGCAAGGCGGTGCCATCTTCTGCTCCCTTTAGGGACGTTTCTCCCCCAGGCTTATATTTCCTCCTTTCTTGGGATCCTATGCTTTGATTTTCTTCAGAGGTGCCACTCTATCAGTTATCATTATCCACCAATACACTACTGTTGCTCTCATCTGGGTGCCTTGAATGCTTCAATACTTTTTCATTTATTTCATGATGAACTAAAATTTGTACTGGTGTGTATGTGTGTGTGTGTGTGTGTGTGTGTGTGTGTGTGTGTGTGTGTGTACATGAAATTACCAGGGCATGTGTGTGGAAGTCAGAGGACAATTTTTTTGGAAGTTCATCTCCTTCCACCATGTGAATCTTAGGGATCAAACTCAGGTTGTCAGGCTTGCATGGTGAATGCTTTTACCCACATGAGCCATCTCAACCACTCATGATAAATGTTATAATAATTTTCACACTTCTTATTTCTTCATATTTGAGTTTTATTTGGTTACTTTTTATTTATCTTTGTTATTCTCCTTTAAGAAGGTAGCCAGAAACTAGTATATGCTCCATTCAATCTCTGGAATTTTACAACTTACTTTTTTTTTTTTTTAATGCTATTTTACGCTTTTAAAAACATCCCAAGTACAGGCCTGCTGGGGGATGTCTTCCTGTACGCTGTGAACATACGTTGTTCCCATTGGTTAATAAATAAGCTGCTTTGGCCTGTGGCAAGGCAGCTTAGAGGCAGGCAGGAAATCCAAGAGAGAGACAGGAAGAAGAAAGGCAGAGGCAGAAGAGACGCTAGCCCACCACCCAAGAAGCAACATGCCAGCAGACTGGTAATGCCACAGCCATGTGGCAAAACATAGATGAATAGAAATGGGTTAATTTAAGGTGATAGAGCTAGCTAGCAAGAAACTTAAGCCATTGGCCATACAGTTTGTAATTAATATAGGCCTCTGAGTAAATATTTTTTAAGCAGCTGCGGGACCGTGGGGCTGGGTGGGACTGGAGAAACTTCTGGTTACACAGGCCCACCCAACCCCGCTTGGTCCGGGGGGGTGGGTGGAAGACATCTTGAGGCACCAGGTGGGCGGGCACCATTACAACGAGCAACTATAGGATGGAGAAATGGGAGAGAGAGAGAGGCGGAATGGTTCATGTGCTGTGGAAAGACGGGGAACTGAAGAAGTGGAGGTGGTGAGGAGGAGGCTGACTGATGTGGGTGGCCTGTGCTGCCACCTGCAGCCACGGTGACTCCTGAGAGCCATGCTGTCACTATGCCATGCTGATCTAAGTGGTCTGTGCTGCCACCTGGGGCCCGTGATGACGTCCGGGACTGAGCTGCTGTCTGGGTCGGTGGGGTCTGCGTTGATGTCCGTGGCCCACGTTACCACCAGGAGCTATTGCGAACCATGAGTACTGAAATGTGAGGGCTGTGCTGAGCTGGCTCTGCCTTCACTGGGCCTGAGAGATTTGGCCCTGCCTGTTGCTGGCTGCTGCAGCAGGAGAGCTGACCCTGCCCCACGCAGTAGACCTGTGTGACCTGATGACCCCAGTCCCGAGAGAGGGGCTCTGGCCCTCACCTGTGTGTGTGTGTGGGGGGGTCAGTCCCAGTAGAGGCCAGGACTGAGCAGCTCAGCTGCCACCCAGAGCCACACCCAGTGCTTTGGGTCGGCCCGCTCCAACATCTACCCCATCAGTGACTGACGGAGCGTGTGAAGGGACCGGTCCTGCAGAATCAGAGCTTCAGGATCTCTACAACTTGGGGCAACAGCAAGAGATACCTGAGAGGAGTTCTGGTGAGTGTCCAGTATTGATGGTGTACCAAAAGCCAGAGGCCTTGAACCTGACCAGTAACTCATTCCAATGAACAATTGCAAGTAAAGCTGTTTGGACAAAGGGTGTGCTGTGTGACACACTGAAGCTTCCAGTGCCACCAAGACGAATGAAGAGGTGATGGAGCGGTGGGAAAATAGAGGAGGAGTGAAGTATTTTTTTTAATTAATATTTTTATTTTTTTAATTTTTAAATTTTCTTGGGGGGAATGCTGCAAGGGTGGTTATGGAGGGACTGAGAAGTGAGTGGGATTGGGGTACACGATGTGATATTCCCAAAGAATCATTAAAAATTTTGTTTAAAAAATCCCAAGTAGTCAAGTCTAAACCTAAATGAACTCAGCAGGTTATACTTATATATACATATGTACATATATAGACAACAATAATAAAGAAGAAAAAGTCGTGAATTTGAGAGGGTGGAAAGGATACTTGGGGAGTGGAAGGGGGAGAAAGAGGGGTGGAGATGATTTAAATACACTTATGTATGCAATTATCAAAAAAAAAAACGCACTTCCTTTCTCATTTCCTCTTCCCATTACTGCTGATTTTGTCAGGCCTCACTGACCTCACACCCCGACATGTATTTTGTGCACATGTTTTCGCATGCTCACAGTGCAGTGAGCTGGGCTCACAGAGGGCTGTTCACATGTTGCTACATTTCAGTTTTCTACAAAAATGAGACCACTTGGCTCGACAGGCTTGTCTCCGTACTTGTTTTGCCCGGCCTCTCCACCTTGCTGTCTGCTGTGTGTCCATCACGATTAGAATTAGCTTTTTAAAATGCATCTGACCAAGGTGGCTAACGTAATGAAGTCATCTCAGCTGCTGATCACATGGCAGAAACCCCAAGCTTCCTGCCATGGCTTCCTTGCGTTCTGTACTCCAAGGTGGCTTCTCATCCGTTTCTCCCCCGTGACAGCTCTCTCTAGGCTTCTCCTCTTACTGAACTTTATCACTTCATTTAGGAAATAGTTATTAATCACTCTCAATTCCCTCCAAACTTTGCCAGAAGACGGCAAGAGTTAATCATGGCCTCCGTTTTCTGAAACCGTAAGTGGGAAGAGAAGCCGCATGCTCAAATCATTCCAGTATCTAGTCGGGGCCCAAAGGCTATGTCGTTGAGAGGATTGGGACGGGATATAGAAGGAGACTCTGATCAAGACTTTGTGGTCTGGAAAGCATCACTCCAGCCTAGAAAAGAGGGAGGACTGGGGCATGGTGGCACAGCCTGTGTTTCTAGCATCCAGGATGCTGGGCGGAGGGGGGGGGAGTTGTGAGTTCCAAGTCAGCCTGAGCTACTTAGTGGGTCCCTGTCTTACATAGACAGAAACCTCCACTCCTAAACAAAACCAAAATGCCATGTCTTTATTTATCAGACTGACAGATCCTATTTATCACAAAAAAAAATCTGGCAGCTCCCAGCAGCACTTGCTCCCTCCCACAGCACCGGGAGAGGTGACCACTATCTCTTGTACCCCACTTCTGCATCTTGTACCCCTTCTTTGTGCTGTGGCAGCACGATTTCAATTGCTCTTCTCCTCACTCTCTCCCTGTCCTGGCTGCTCTTCTTGCCTGTTAGCCTTCCTCCAGAGTCTTCTGTGGCTTCCCCGACTCTGACACAGAGAGCCCTTGAGTCATTCTTATATTCCCATGGAGCCTCATAGTTCTCTGAGCACTGATCATACGTTCATGAATTCCATAGATGAGCATACACTGAGAATCGCCTCTGTTCTAGGCATGTGCTCTGAATCAGGGATCAAATAGCAAACGAGTTATTCTGGAAGCATTACCATCAGCACATAGCATTTCAATAAGCAGGGGCGGCCTGTGGGGGCGCTATAGTCCGAGAACCAGACCCCTTCGGTATAGACTGTGCGAGGACCTGCCCCTGTGGCCCTTCCTCCCACTTTCCCAGCATAGAATCTGTTTGTTGGTCGTTCAGTCCACGTGCACACAGAAAGACGCGCAGTGGCCTGGATTCCCCATCTTATATATAGGATGCGATCAGCTCCTTCAGCCTCTAGCCTCAGCGAACTCTGGAGACCAGATACAGGTGGCACTTGTAGTTTCTTCTGAGTAAAGGCTGAAGGAGCAGCATGGTCGGGCCAGTGTGAATATGCATGGGAGGTAAGGTCAGAGACCAAGAGGGAAAGCGTCTGGAAAAAGCTTGTTAGAGTTCGGAGTGCCAGGTAAGCCTTTCATCTCCCTCGCTCCCTCTCTTCAGCCGCAAGCGGTCCCCACGGTTTGACTGTCAGCTCTAATTTAGCTTCTCCTCATTACCTCATCACCCATTTTCTATAATTACACGTTGGGCAGCTCCTTCTCTTCTCATTTTAATTAGTTGTCAGATATAAAATGAGGCAGTATTTTCTGCTTCACTCTCATGGATGCCCTCCTCGGCATGTTTTCATTATCCAGGTGTTTGGGTGAGGCTTTTATTTGTAAATGAGCCACTAATCTCACGGATCCTTCACGATTATTGGGAACATGTAGGCAAGAATATATTAAAAACCTGGGATGGTAAAATGGCCCCGGAGGAAAGGCACTTGCTGTTAAACTTGAGGACCTGAGTGGATTCCTGGGTCTTAAATGTTGCAAGGAGAGAACGGCCTCTCCAAGCTGTCTTGTGACCTCCACCTGCAGTCACAGCAGGCACCCTCTCTCGCAAACATAACTTCAAAAATTAAAAAAAAAACATATTAAAAAGCCAAAGCTGGGGGTTGGAGAGATGGCTGTAGCAGGTAAGAGAACTGACTGCTCTTCCGGAGGACCCAGGTTCGATTCCTAGCACCCACATGGCCACTCACAACTGTCTGTGACTCCATTTGTAGGGGATCTAACACCTTCTTCTGGTTTCCATGGGTACTGCACACACACGATGCACAGAAATAAATGCAGGAAAAATACCCATCACATAAAACAAGAACAACATAAATCTTAAGGGGAAAAAAAAAGCCAAAGTCAGAGAAATTGTCCACTGGGCAAACTGAGGCAGCAGGAGGTGAATGTGGATTGACTCACTAAACTGAGAATACCTCATGTTGATGAAAAAGTGAGAATTTAGATATTTGACCATAGCTATTAACAACATAATAAAGACTCAGGGAAGCTGAATAAGAATAGAAGGTTCTACCTCGTCATAGCAGTCATGTGTTTCTCTTTAGAAAAGAGTCCTTTACATTTCTTCTGAGAATGCAGTTTCGATGGTTTGTAGCAATTCCTTTTTTAATTATTAAAGAAGATTTATTTTATTTTTAATTACGTGTAGATGCATATGTCTGTGTGGGGGTATGTTTGTGTGAGTGTAGGTACCCATGGTGGCACAGGCGTCAAATCTGTCTGGAGCTACAGTTTGTTACAAGCAGTGGTGAGCTGCTATGTAAGTTCTGGGACCAAGTATGTACTCTTTTTTTTTTCCGATTAATTGATCCATCGATCAATTGATTGACCAGTATTTTGTTGATTGCCAATCATGACGTCACTGCACACATGGGAACCGAACTCGCCACCTCTGGGGCCGAGGCCCGGCAGCCTCACCTCTCAGCCACCTCTCCGGATTGCTAAGTATGTACTCTTATGTGGTGGTATTGTGTTCCCCAAAATATTGTGCACCCTAATAAACTTATCTGGGGTCAGAGACAGAACAGCCACAATATTAAACATAGAGAATAGGCAGTGGTAGCACACGCCTTTAATCCCAGCACTTGGGAGGCAGAGCTAGGCAGAAATCCATATGTTCAAGGATACAGCCAAGCATGGTGACTCATGCCTTTAATCCCAGGGAGTGGTGGTAGAAAGCAGAAAGATATATAAGGTGTGAGGACCAGAAACTAGAAGCATTTGGCTGGTTAAACATTTGGCTGGTTAAGCATTTGGCTGGTTAAGCATTCAGGTTTCTAGCAGCACAGTTCAGCTGAGAGCCATTCGGATATGAGGACACAGAGGCTTCCAGTCTGAGGAAACAAGATCAGCTGAGAAGTTGGCCAGCTGAGGTTAGGTGTGGCTTGTTCTGTCTCTCTGATCTTCCCGTGTTCACCCCAATACTTGGCTCCAGGTTTGCTTTATTAATAAGACCTTCTAAGATTCCTGCTACACTCTTAACCATTGGCCGACACTCCACATCTGTTTGTGGGGTACTAGGAATTAGGTCAGGGTTTCATTTATGCTAGGTAAGCATTCTACCACAAAACCATAACCTCTGCTGGAGCAGTTCTTGGTTGTCTGAAGTCCTTTAGGAACTGGTTCATGGAAGGAGACCACAGCCAGTGAGATATGTGGCTTGGCGCTACGGCAGCCGTTTTATCACTCTGAGGTCAGCCTGATGATGGAAAAACATAGAACTCAGTCTGATTTCTCAAAAATGCCATGTGAGTCTACTGTCTATACATACCTGGAGAAATTAAGCATCTGCTCTAGAAATTTCTGTATTTTTGGAAGCTGTTTTTGCATTGCTTGGATCCAGGATTTTTGCTCAGTTGTTTTGGAAAGTTCCTGATTAATTCGTATTCAGTATACCTGGGAAGACCTGGGACTTTATTCATATCTTGAGCTGTGACCCCTATGGCGTGTGAACACTGACCCACAGGGGACCACTCAGGTTCTTGTGCTGTCCTTCTAGAGATGGCTATCTGCAGCTGTCATTCTCTTTACTGGGCATTCTAGAAGTACAACCCCTCCCCCACACTGTGTTAGAAGATGGCACCCCAAATGATTCCTCCAGCACCTTTTGTTCACTGTTAAAGGAACTCAAGTGTACTACTGACCAGGATGATTGAACCTGAATTTGAGTTTTTGTGCTGCAGAAGGTTTTGAAGAATAATCTCTATATAAACATAGAGTGAACAGTGGGATTTGAACTGTAGATATGCAACACATGCTGTGTCCAAGATGCTCAGTAGAGGAGCTATGGTGAAGCGCATGGTATCTTCTAGGTAGTAGTGTACCAACAAGGAAAAGGCATCTGCACAAAATCAAAACCATCTCTGCTGGCTAGCGTTCTGCCTTTGAAGTGTCACAGTGAAAATGTACCTGATCCTGGGTAGAAACAGATTCTGGCTCTGGTTACATCCAGGGACCACTGAGGGTTGTTGCCCACCCCAGTGCTGGACAGGGATGCCAAGACTCATTTCACACTCTAGCAGTTTCTAGCTGGAAGCCAGCTCCTGTCAGAAGTCCTGCTGAATCTGCCTAGTGCCCACACAACCTCTCTTGGAGCTGAAAGAGCCTCACATGTGATGCGACTGTGGCCTGGTTTCTTTTCTGTTGCTGTGATAAAACACCATGATAAAAACGGCCAAGGGAGGGAGGGTTTATTTCAGCTCACGGTTCAAGGGTACAGTCCATCATAGCTGGGAGGTCAAGGCAGCAGGAACCTGCAGCAACTAGTCGTATGGAATCCATAATCAGGAAGCGGAGAGTACTCATGAATAGGAGTACTCATCTCTCTCTCTCTCTCTCCATTGTGTTCAGTCCAGGATTCCCACCCAGGGAATGGTCCCACCTATAGTTAAGATAGATCGTCCTACGTCAATTAACCTGATCAAGATGATCTCTCGAGGACATTCTCAGAGGCTAACAACGTAGATAATCCCTCCTAGGTGTGTACAGAGATTTGTCTCCTAGAGGATTCTAAGTCCTTTCAACTCAACAGTTAACAAACCATCACACACTGCTGTCTTCTCAAGGAGGAAGCCAGGATGCAGGGACCGTGGGTGATGGCAGTGGCTGTGTGTGCTTGTCTGCTGGTGAGGGAGAATGATGATGACTGATCTTTATTATCAGGTTGACTGGATTGAGAGACACCTAGAGCGTTAGTAAAGCACAGCTCTGAGTGTAGAGGACAAGGTGTCTCCAGAGATGAGTAGATCCTGAGGGGCGTGAGCGAATGCAGGCTGTGCCATTGATGAGCTAAAAAGTAGACCAATGGGAGGTGGTGGCTCTGAAAGGTGGAGCCTGTTGGGGGGAATCAGGCATTGGGAAGCATGCCTCCGGGGCTGTATCTTGCCCTGGCCCCTTCCTCTTGTGATCCCCTCCATTTCCTGTTCACCATGTGGTGAACAACCTCATCCTTCCTGCTGCTTTATTGTTCTGACTCTCCATGACCTCAAGAACAACAGAACCAGGGGAAGTGGGCTGAACCTTTGTAACCACGAGCAAAATGAATACTTCTTCTTTAAATTGCCAGACAATTTTTTTTTCTTTTTCAAAGCAGTGAGAGAAGTAAAACAAAGGGTGAGGTTGGAAATGTATGAGACTACCAGCTCTAGCACTGGCTTTGGGCAGGGGATGGGCTTTTCCTGAATCTGTTTCCCTCTTTTGTAAAAGAGCTGATGACTGCAAAGACTGAATCTCTCATAACGGTGTTGCTTTTTAGGAAAGCCATGTTTATAAGTCATTACCATTTCTGTCAATTGCCCAGTCATGGGTTCTGATTTTTTTTCTCCTTGAGCTCTCTTCTAATTGCTGTATGGAATGTCAGGCTACTATTTTTGTCCCTCAATTGTGTCTTTGGTCCTAATGGACTCTTTCAAGCAAAGGCAAGTGGTCAGCGGCATGCCTGTTCAGATGGATCCGGTTGTCAGCAAGTCTTAAGAGCATTTTATCATTAACTATTCACTTAAGCTCCCATTTGGATAAGGGGCTGGGGAGATAGCTCAGTGGGTAAAGTGTTTGCTGTGTAAACACAAGGATCAGAGTTCAGCCTTCAGAACCTGTTTTAAAAGGCTGGGGGTGGGGCATGTGTGTTTGTAAACCCAGCACTGGAGAATGGAGACAGGTAGTTCTTTGGGGGCTCATGGGCCTGCCAGTGCAGCCTGCTTGATCAAGCTCCAAGTCAACGAGAAACACCTGTGGATGACTCCTGAGGAATGACATCAGGAGTTGACTTCTGGCTTCCACACACAAGGCATACACATGTACCTGTACACACAAGTGCACCAACATGAACACATACCCACACGTACAGGTACATGTCCTATTTTGTAAAAATAAAAGTGCCTACTAATTTTTCTATGTATATGTCATGGTTTTGTTAGAATTTTCCAGGGAGAGTGACAAGCCTAAAATGCTCTCGTACATTTAATATTCATGTACCAGTTGGAGTCTGTGAGTATTTTGGTCCCCTGATACTTCATTCTGTTTGCATTCTACAGAAAAATTGTTAAAATCTTTGAGGAGAGAAATTGCACTTTTAAAGGGTCTCTCAGGTGTCTGGAGGCACTTTATAAACGCTTATAACTGTTGTTATAATAATAGGTGAGGTGGCTAGTTTATCGTGGCCTTACTTAGCGACAGAACTGGGAATCATGAAGGGTGTCATAAAAATAATCCTATCCATGTTAAATGTTTAATGTCATGTGCTCCTGGTGCCAAAATATTTAAGTACAGTGTGAGCATCTCAAAGGCAGAGGGAGATGAGCCAGCAGTACGTTCTGCACACATGCAATGCATTAGAAAGAGGCCCCAAATGCCGAGTTGTAAGATCTACTGCTTGTACTCTCGAAGTCTGCTGTGGTTAGGCAGGGTAGCGACCTGGATGGGAAAAGCTGAATGGCAGGGTGTCAGCTGACTGACCTACCTCAGTAGCCTCCTCAAGCACTGGTGCCACAGAAGCCCTGAGGTTATTCCAGACTGGATTTATTCATTTTTCTATTGGTTTCTTCAACACCAGTAGGTCTTGGTGGCTGTGGGCAGAGCATTTACGCACCATCCCTGCTAATGCTATCTCTGGGTGCAATTTGCCTCTTCTTCCTACATTTTCCCGAGCAGGACTGTGTTTCTTAGTTATATCATTACTTCATCCTCAAGCCACCCTACCAATTCTGCTCCTTTTCTATGAGTTCTTCATCTGCCAGAAGAAAGCTTGGCAGGCAAGAAGCTTCCGGCAACTCCTCAAGTAGAGAAGAAGGCCAGAGCTGTCACCTTTAACTATGACCTTTAAAGCATTTCAGCAGTGATACCTGTGGTCTTTTGATTGCCTGGAAGTGTCAATGCCTAACATCCAAAGTCTCAGTTGAACATGGGCCATGACTGAGATTACATCTGAGACTTGAGCAGCAAAGCCAACTCACTGATCTGACAGCTGGGGTCTGTGGAGCCTGATGAAGTGCCTAAGGCTGGTGCTGTATTCCTCTTGTGAATATTTTGCCTTTTCTCCCTTACAGAGGCAGCACAGACACATCCTGAGAGAGTGTCTTGCCATCACCTGTTTTGAATGAAGCCCATCAGCCTCGTGAACTGCTTTGTTTTTTCCCATTTTTTTTTTTAACACAGTGTCTTATCACAGGTATTCAGTCTCTAAGCTCTTGAAGCTCAAATTGGTGTTTATTGCTCTTAGATCAGACTCATTTCAAAGTTCACAAAACTAAATGGTTCATACAGGTTGAGTTCAAACAAACAAACAAACAAACAAACAAACAAACAAACAAACAAACAGAAAAACAAGCAAACAGAAAAACAAGCAAAACCAAACAGACAGGCAAACAGAAATACACTGCAGTCCTCTCTCTAGAGTCATATTTGACATTTTGGGGGCTCCTTAATTTGTTACAATCTTTGTTTGAATCTTCCTTATTTTTTCTTTAAAAAGTTTAAAGGTTATATGTATTTACATGTGTGTGCAAATGCGTGTGTGTGTGCACGCGCATGGTGCACGTGTGGAAGACAGAGAATAACTTGTGGGAGTTGGTTCTCTCCTTCCACCACGTGGCTCCCAAGGATAAAACCTAGGTCGTGAGGCTCTGTGGCCAGTACCTTTACTCAATGAGCCATCTTGCACCCTCCTCCTTTTTCTGTTTTGAGACAGGGTCCATGTAGCCCCATCTGACTTTAACATTTCTAAGTAGCACCAGGTGACCTTGAACATCTGATCCTCCTGCCTCCGCTTCCCAAGTGCTGGGATTACAAGTATTTGCCATGATGACCAGAGCATGTTGAGCTTCCTATGTGCCTGTTGACTAGACTGTTTTTCTCCACAGATACCAACTTCAAGATAATTGGTCAATATTTTTTACATCATAGTTCTAAATACATCTATATGTGGTGTGTGTGTGTGTGTGTGTGTGTGTGTGTGTGTGTGTGTGTGTGTGTTTCCTTTCTCTTTTTGAGTGTATATATGTGTTTGTAGTATACCTGCATGTTCGCATGTGTGTGGGTGCACTTCAGTTTGCAGGCTCACATGTTTGTGTGTCTATGTGGAGGTTGGAGGTTGATGTCAAGTGTCTTCCCAGCTGTTCTCTATCTAGTATACTGAGGCAGGATCTCTGACTGAATCCCAAAGCTTGCAATTTTGGGTAGTCTGGCTAACCAGCTTGCTTCAGGGAGTTTCTGTCTCCACCCCCTCGTGCTGGATTGCAGGCAGGCTGCTATGCCCACACGGCTTTTACATGGGCTCTGGGGACATGAACTCTGGTCCTCACGCTTTATATAACTAACATTTTTCCTGCTGAGCCATCTTCTCAGCTGATATTTTCTTAATTTACTGTATTTTCAATCTCATGCCCCTGAGTAGTTTCTTTCAATAATGTATAATGATTTACCGTAAGCACATTCTCAAAAAACCTAGTGATGATTAATTAATCTTTATTGTCAAATTTGCAGATGTTGAAGTCAACTAGGAGACATGTCTCTGGGAGTATTTGTCTGCAAGAACATTTCCAAACAGTTCTAATTAAAGAGGGGAGAACCACTCTTCATGTGGGTGACATCCTTCCATGGTCTGGGGTCTAAGAATGTAAGCCAAATAAATGCATTCTTCCCCCAGGTTGCTTTGGGTCATGCTGTTTCACTGCAGCAAGAGAAAACGAGCTAGCACAGCCCCTGGCCACCCTCCCTCTCTGCCATGATGGATCGTTCCAGGCAAACTATGAACCAAAGCGGACCCTTTCTACACTGTTTCTTCTTGTCAGATATTTGGTCCCATCAGGGAGAAATGTGACTGATACAGATTATTGAGTCTGAAAGGTTGGGAAGTTGGCATATGAAATCTGACCATTCAGTTCTCAGGCCTTCTGAACCAGTTTAAAGGAAGAATGCTGAAGATTTTGAAGCTGTAAGCTACAGAAGTGTTCGAGTTCTATTACCAAAGAATAATGGACTATTCTGGGTTGTGACAAGAACATTGGCAGAAATGTGGACAGCAAAGAAGAGGCATGTAAAGTTTCAGAAGAGAACAAGAACTCTATTGGGAGTTGGAGTAGAGGCCATTTATGTTATAGTCTGGATATATATGAATATATTCTTCCAGAGTTCCAAAAACTTGCATAAGACTGAATTAAATAGTTATGGATTAGCTGGGTGTAGTGGTGCATGCTTTTAATCCCAGCACTTGAGAGGCAGAGGCAGGTGGATCTGAGTTTGAGATCTGCTTGATCTACATAGTGAGCTCCAGGACAGTGAGACCCCGTCTCAAAAAAAGAAAAAGAAAATTACAGCCTAAAAGGGAGGAAATTTCACGACTTCATTACATCTAGGCTGAGCCAAGGTTACTACTCACTATTCTTAGTCATATCTACAGTGACAGGTACAGAAAAATATGAAAAGTGTGCAGTTTAGCAAGGAAATGAATCTGAATGAGTTTAAAGTTACAGGCAAAACAAGTGAAAAGAAAGCCACTATAATTGTTACAGAGATCAGCATTATTTAAAGACAAACCTTGAGCTCTTCCTCAGGACTAGAACTTAGGGTATCCTGGGACAAGACCCTGCCCATTAAAGACTCCATCTTGTGAAAAGACATTCATTTGACAGTAGAGAACCTGAGCCGAGAAGTTTACTGAAGGCACTTCCTACCCAAAACCAACTCCCTAGGAAAGTTTGTCCTGGTTCAGCTCCTGACACACAGTAGCCATGGCTATGATAGAAGAAGATCAGATTGTATCTTGAGCCAGCACAGAACCTGACAGCATCTTCTGGATGATGCTAGGTGTTGCAGACATGCAAAATGCAGCAGTTATAGGGTCATGGAGGCTTGCAGCCAACTTCCAGAAAGCCTCTGAGGTCAAGCAATGTGTGGCAGGTTCAGATTCCTCCTTGGAGGCTACTGCATAAAGCTGGAATCTAAGTAACAATGGGGAACCCAGGATGCTGGCAGTACCAGGACAGGGGTCTATCCGCTTCGAAAGTCCCCAAGCTGATACATGAGATACCACTCATGTTACAGATGGCAGAGCTAGAACAACAGGGCTACCCAAGCCACTGAGGTCTGGATGACTTCATCATGCATCCCAGGTGCCAGATACATGCAAGAATGTATTAGATTCCAGACCAGACTTCTCAGGCTGCAATAACAGAAGCAGCCCTTTGCTGTCTGACAATGTCTACTGAGACCATTGTCTGCGAATCTCTAGCTAAGACCTCTAAATGTCAGGATTCTCACAAGGGAAATGAGTTGACACAAAAGGGGTATTAGTGGGCACCCATCCTGCTCCCTATCCTCTTTCCTGACTCCTGCTTGGGAAGCACCCCTTTCTTTGGAGAGCAGTAAGAAGAGACCCCCATTCCTGCTGTGTTGCCTGTCTCTGGTCTTGGGACTTCAACCCCCTCAATGCCCCTACCATGCTGTTGTCCGTCTGCCTGTCCATGGTGTTAATAATGCTTCTGAAAACTCCTTACCCCTAACAACCCTCCTCAGTATCCCCCTTGAACCCACATCTGAGATCTTTCAATATGGAGTTGTAGGATTTAGTGTTTCACATGTTGGCTTTTAGTCTTACTTTATAGCCCCTATTTTCCTTTCAATGTCACCATTTCTGTCTTTTGGGATGGGAATGTTTATTCTGTGCTATGGTATTTTAGAAGTGTTAACTTTCTTTTTCTTACCAGGGCTCACCATCAAGAGACTATCTTGAATCTTTGCGGGGACTTTGAGCTTTTGAACAATGGTGGAATTGTTAAGATCTGGGAGGACTCTTGCAGCTGAACAACTTTGCATTATGAGATGGCGGTGGAGGAGGAGGAGACATTCAGGAGGAGGGTGGAAGGTTATAGTTAAAATTGATGTTTGGGGTATCAAATTGACAAGGCATAGATTTGTGGTGATTCATTTTCATTGTCAGCTTGACAAGGTTTGGAATCACCTGTGATACCATCTGATGCGTCTGTGAGAGCATTTCTAGAGAGGTGAATGCATGACACCATTCCATGGGTCTCCGTGAATAAAAATAAAAAGAAACTGAACTGAACACCAGTGCGATGGGGGAAAACAGTTCAGTTTCTTCCATCTTGTTGAGGCCATTCCAAGTTTAACTAGAATCTGACCTCCTTGATGGAATCCCGTGGAAAGTTACTCAACTCTCTTCTAGAAACCCCGGGTCAGGATGTCCTAGCTAACTTATCTTAGCCGTTGTTAAAACTGCTTGTGGGGAACCTCCTCCAGATAACTGCTGTCTTAGCTGCTTGTTTTTGCAGAACCCCCCTCAGACTGGCTAACTGCTTATCTTAGCTTTTGTTAAAACTGCTTGCTTCAAACTGCTTATTGTGTGAAGCACTTCCGCCCCCTGCAGCTGCTAGATGAGATGCCTGGACAAGGTCTCTGCCCTTAAAAACCCAGTGTTCTGGACACTTGGGACCACACCTAGGTCCCTGAACACCTGGGTGTGGTCCCAGTCATCTGGAATAAAGACTTTTGATTGGCCACGTACTGTAGACACAATGGTCCTCTCTGTGGAGCTCGCAGTCACACCAGCATACAACTTTCTTTCCTTCCTGACTTTAGGCACAACACCATATCCATACTACATTTTGCCATTATACAATGACACAGAATAAACATTCCATTCCAAAAAGTGTCCCCACCCCCATTTTATTCAGTCCAGGACCGGCTGCCAGGGAATGGTTCCATCCACAGTTAAGATGGGTCTTCCCATATCGACTAGCATAATCAAAATAATGTCTCACAGAAAAGCCTAGAGGACCATCTCCCTTGTTCTAGATTCTGTCAATTGACAACACTTTCTTTATCTCAGTTTGCACCCAATAATTAAAAGTAGATTTTTTTAAAGCACGTAAAATAAATGACAATATCAGGAAATATGTAAAGAAATTAGTCAAGGGGAAGTAAGAACAGAAAGGCAGTCAGGCAAACTGAAGGCAGGCCAAGGTAAGCATATGTGTGTGTTTACATCTTGCACACTAGATAAGTAGGAGAGGTACATGGTCCTCCTCCTCTGAGACTGCTTTCTGCTTGAGGTAGAAGGTGAATGAACATGATGGGTCCTTGGGTCTAGACAGGGAGATGGGCATGCTGGACAAGGAAAGGCTCAGAGGGGAAATGAGCAAAGCTGGCCAGTCTTCTTCTACTGAGATCGAACCCTGACCTGCATCACAGTCACTGTCTGGTATCTCCTCAGTCTCCCACCTTCCCACCCATCCCCCCAGTAACACCATGAGTACTTACCAAGACCCAAGCAAGAAACTCTGAGTCCTGATTTCCCAAGATTCCTAGAAGAAAAGAAAAGCAACACATAGTTATCACTTTCACCTGGAAACAGCCCACAACTTAACCCTGAATATTATCTTTCTTGACAAGAGCTGAGGCAGAGGTAGTGCCCCCATGGCCTTGGGAAGTTCCTCTCTTTCTTTGCTATTTTCATTGCATCTCTGCTTCATTTTGTCATTGAGAAACTCAAAATCTTCTAAGGCTTAGCCTAAGAACAAAATGAAGTGTCCCCCACAAAATGAAGCTTTTCAATTTTAAGTTGTCTCTATTAATTTGATTCCGCGTTTACTGTCTTTCTCTTTCCTTCTAGAATGTGCATTCTTCCAGAGCAAGGGGATTTTCCTTTTTCACTAACCAACTGTCCATCATTTATCACAGACATTCTACAGAATATGCACTTAATAAATGTTGACTTGTTGACTTAATGACTTCTAAAAGACAAGGAAAACTATCTTTACTGTAATCTATTTTTATAAAGTTTGCAGAAAATTAACACAGGAAGTTCTGATAACCCTTTAAAGAAGGAGTCTTCTTTTATTTCTCAACATTTTTTTTTAATCCCTGAAAGTTCATCAAGGAAAAGAAACATAGTTTTGTAATTTCACATAGAGATGGAACCAGGTGTTGCAGCTCTCATACACCTATGAGTCTTTATGGAAATCCAGAACCAACCCATTTCTGTCCTCTAACTAATACTTCTCAGAGAAGACATCAGATTCTCAACCAGCAAATGTCTCATAGGACTAGCACGCAGATCAAACCAAGGAGGCAAAGCTGAAATAATTACAACTTTGGGAAAAAAATTGTTCCTTTTTTCTGACCACACACTGTGCAGCTCCCTCTCAACTTCTGCTCCAGAGCAATACACTGGTCCCTTTATCAGCTTGTTCTCCTCCTTGTAGGCTGATTTGGTTTCTTTCGAGGTAGTAATTGGCGCTTTCGTTTTTACACCATGGGTTTTCCCTCTTGCTTTTCATTGTCTATATAATGTCACCAGAGTGACACATGTAATTTCATAGCTAGTCAAGAATTTATCAGCAAGCAGAATTGAGAGATCCGGGGCTTTGACCCATTGTTACGTTAGCTGAGTGACCTTAGGAAAAAGCTTCTGGGGTTTGATTTCTTCATTAGTAGGATGGGATGTTGATATCTCTGGCATTCATTTACTATTATTTCTATGTGGATGGAATCTGATTAACTATGATAAAGTTATGCAGTAAGCCAAGACAGGGAGTTCAGTGCTCCCTGACTGCTGACCTCTAACAGACATGGTGTTGACTTTTTCCACATTATTTGGATATTTGCCACCAGAAGGGAACTTGCACACAAGTACATGTGAAACGTGCTTTTGAACTACTAGATAGGACAGAAGTAAATGGATATCTTTCATGAAAAAAATTTCATAAGACATTGTTCTTTGATTTTTTTTTCTTTTGTGTGTGTGTGAGGGATCATTAGGTGTGCAGCTGGAAGATCTTCCTCTGTAGTCTGAAAGTCTGCTTATTTCCAAAGATGGAAACTTAGAGCAAAAATAGTTTAACAAGGAGAACAAAAAACACAGCATTGAAGATGAAACAAAACAAGAAAAATGTAAGTGAATACTCAAGTCTTCCGGGTAAGACATTCAACACCAATGAGGAAGTAAATGTTTAATGAGAGGTCACTGTGCTCCAGGCACAGCTTTGGGACACAGTGGGGAACAAGGCACAGCTCTCTACTTCGCAAAAACCCAAAGTCCAAGGAGGGACAAGGTAGAGCATAACATGTCATCACAGTTCAGTGGTGTGTGCCCTGTCACAGGAATCTCAGGGAGCATGGGGTGGGCACTCTGTGCTTGTCATGAGGAAACAGATCTAGACAAGTCTTCCTGTGGACCTTTCACAGCATTTAGTGATTTTGAGAATAATATAGAGGGAGAATAGCAATGTAAAATAAACAAGATAACAACAATACCAACCAACCAACAAGGCAAAACAGAACAAAGCAGCTTGAAGGCTCAGCCCGTATAGACCAGAGTTCTCCAACAAATTAGAAAGCAAGTTTGTGTGACTGAACACTGTTTTAGCAAGAGCTTCCCACCCAAGGCAGAGAACTGCCCTATTTTCCTTTTGACTGTGACGTAAGATGATTAACAATCAGTCAGGATGAAAGACAGGACTAGAGAACTGTCAGCAAAAACAAATCACCAAATAGCAAGAAGTCACCACAGCCCATCCCCTTTCCATTGCTATTTACACACAGAGGGCAGCCTTTCTGAAATAAAGAAATGTGGAACGTAAGAGAAGTTCAATGACAGACAGATACTGATCCAGTGGTCACAGGCCCCATCTGAGCTTTAGTGTTTTTGTGTCTTTCAACACTTTAATCTCTGATACGCTCTCTAAATATTTTCTTTTTCTACAGAGAATGGTTACTAAACTTGTGGGGTCATTTTAAAGTGGAAGACATTTTCCATACTTTAGAGGTTTCTGAGTCTTTCAACACATTGCCCTTACTTTGTCTATTTTCAAGATGTGTACCACATAAATAAATCATTCTTGACACACGATGATGCTACTCACTTTGCAGATAGAGAAGGTGGAAGGAAAGGCCACTCATATAGGGCATGAAATCCCAATACTATTACAGTTATACCAAGTGGTGCAACGGCCTTTTCCCTGACTTTGTCCATCAGTGTGAGTCAGAAGTGTGGCAGTGACCAGCTACCCTGACCCATTTAAACCTTGCTAGATAACAGAAGCCCAAACACTTGACACATGTGATGCAATGAGTCCCAAATGTGCCCTAGGTTCTTTGTGTGTGTGGCTACAACATCCAATCACCAAGCGCATTCACTCATGCTCAACTATAATGCATCGCCTGGATCCATTCTGTTACCCAGGTAGAATCTTCACAAGCCCATCATGATCTTTGGTGACATGATGTAGCCAAATGACTCTATAAGATTTCATTTTATTTCTCCATTCCTCAGCATTCGTGAGTGAGGTGACAGAGACTGTCTCAAAGCACATCGGATTTCCAACTACCTCGAATTCCTTCCCCATTTGATCCAAAATAGTCTTGCCACACAGGCTTCCCTACTTTATCTGTGTCAGATACGCCCGAAGGAAGTCTCACCATGTTCATTTTTAGTATCTGTTCTCGTTCGACTCAAAAATAAAAGCTCCCCCTTCCCAGGTGAACCTGAAATGCTCTGCTGCTAATATTAGAAATGAATGACATCAATATGGGGACACGGGGCACTTGGTTCTGTCAGTCAGATTTTTGGAAACCCTAAAGCTTAAAGCCTCAGTGAAGTCATCTGGCTAGGACTGGGAGGTTTATTTCTGCTTTCCTTTGGGAGGGAGCTGTCCACTCGGCAAACGCATGGCCGAGCCTACTCTCTTGCAATGGTTAATGCCTAGTATTGTTTTTATGGTGCACCAGGCTCTTTTTGCTCCGAAGGCAATAATAGAATAGTGTGAACTGAAATGAAGTGTCATCTCTGTGTAGTAGCGCATGCCTTTCTCCTGCTCCCAGTTCCTTTGAAATCAGAGATGCTAAAAGCAGAAGGTTAGCAGCCCAAATGTGTTGTTCTAAATTGCCTGCTTCTGGATGAGTGTATCTTAGATATTATTATTCACAGTTTTAAACTGCTAAGAAGAGAGGAGTAGCTAGCTAAAATATGTACCTTGCATTTGACCAAGCATATTCTGTCTGACAAAATCCCCAATTTAAAGGATGTCACAGCAGGGACTGACTGAAAGCATATGTAAGAGGCTCCAGTGGCTGTGTAGGTGGCGGACACAAGTCGGATCTGACCTGGTTTTCTTGTGGCCAGAACACTACACTGATCATGACGTCGTTTGCTATCTCTACCTCAACATGTCCCTGACCCTCCACACTCCACTCTGCAATATGCCATGTCTTACCTGGAAATTACTAAGCAAGTTTATTTTTTTTTTAAATGTACATTTAACTTTTCTTAAAAAAAAAAAAAAAACAGAAATAAAAACCAGAATCCAAATTGTATTCATTTGTCAAGGTAGTAAGGGTCATATGGTACATTTCTGTGCTGTGAATGTGACTAAAATTGATGAATAGGAGCCTTGAACTAGGCTTGGAGAAGGGACTGAGCAGTAGGTACTTACACCATAGGAAGGGAGATACATAGTAAACTGAACTGACCATTTGATTATGTTGTACTAAAATAGCTTTAGCCTGAGGATGTCTCTACAATTTGAGCCCTTGCATGATGAATCTGTAGCCAGATGGTATATAAACTTACTGAAAGCATAAATTAAGTATATACTTTGGTAACAAATATCTGAGTCTTAGACAATCACAAACTGTCAACTGATTAGACTGTGCTCAGATAAAGAAAACCCAGATCAGTCTTGGTGCTAGCTGTTTGCCAAGCCACTGCCCCGTCCCTCACTCTGTCTTAGTGATGCTTGCCCACGTCGCAGAATATAATTTCCTAAACTCTCTGGTTTTGAGGGCTGCCTGATTCATGAATTGTTATTTGCTCAGCTAAGCTCTGTAAATTTTTTTCTAAAGTTCCTAACACTTATAAGAGTAAATAAAAGAGATAGTGCGATCTAAATTTAAGATTGTGGGGTAAAGTCTAGAGGCCTCAACCCTACACAAAGAAGGACAGGCAACTAAGAATGCTGAGGCGGGGAGAAAGCGTGTTCCAGAGAAGAGCACACTGATGGTTACCCAATACCAAGTGGTCAGCCCTGAGAACATGCATACAAGTGACATTATATAGACTGAACAGGTTGTGTGTGTGTGAGTATGTATGTATGTATGCCTTTGTGTGTATGTATAGACATATTTGAATGTAACAACAATTAATGAAAAAGAGGCCATGGATTTGAAAGAGAATGGGGGGTGTGCTGGAAGGAGGAAAGAAAAGGAAGAAATGATGTAATTATAATCTCCAAAAAAAAAAAAAAAAAAAGATTGTGATGTGGTGGAAGATTGCCCAGTTGGGGCAGCCAGGAAGAACATTTTTAGGGAAGTGACATTTAAATCTAGAGCCAAAGAGCTCAATGGATAAAGCAGGGACTAACATTCTAGGCAGAGTGAACAGCATGTTCGAGGGCTCAGACTGGAAGAGGCATTGAAGCAGTAGACGTCCAGCGCAGTAGAAGAAAAGAGTAACCCTGAGGGAAGAGTGACTCCAGATGAGTGAGTGGAGAAGCCAGGTCTAACAGAGCCTTCCAGGTTAGGGTGTGGGCTAGGGGTTTGCTCTGCGTGAGTAACTCCTGAAAAGCATAAGCAGGGAAAATAGGCCAAAGGGAGGTGTGAGAGGAGCTAGGAGGCTAGTCAGGTGGTGCTGATGAGAAGTGATGGTGTCAGTCAGATTTACAGCCATAGGACAAGGGAGCCTGCAGATGCTTGTGGGTAGAAACCTGTGGGACTAATTGTCTGATTAAATGTAATGGTGAAAAAAAGGACTAAGGGACCATTCTCAGGCTTCTGACCTGATAGCCGGGTAAAGAGGGGTGCTTTTCATTGAAGTAGGGTGCTTTTCACTTTGCTAGGCTTTATTGGAGAAACAGAATATCTTTAAACTACCGTAGGACACATGGGATTGGAACACCCATGAAACATTCAAGTGACTTAGCTGGGGCCCAGAGTTGGCAGGAGGGATTAGGGATGCCAGACGCCATGAGCAGAGACTAGGCTAAGGGAAAGCATATTCATGGAGAGAAAGGGGTGGATGGGGGACCTTCAGGGGCTCCAGTTCTGTGGACAGTGGAGAGGAAGATACTGCAGCAAAGCAAATGAGGAGAGGCCAAGGTGCTGGGGACTAGGATATGGGCTATGCAGGAGCCCACCAGGAGACTGCCTCAATGGGGGTCAGTTGGCAGAAATGCTGCAGGCTGCTAAGAGATCAAGAGGGATCGGGGAGAAACACCCTTCAGTTTGAAATAGCATGATGGCTGCGGCCCCTTGTCTCCTGGAGAGCCCTCTCCTAGCCTGGGCTCTAGCCAAGTAGCTTGGTTGTCTCATGGGTGTTTCAATCCCCTCGTGTCCTAAAGTGGTTAATGGTGAGCACTGTAGTGAATCTGGCAGCAGGCTGCCTCTGTTCCTTACATACTTCATATTCAGCCCACTGGTCCTGCTCACTGTATTCTGGCCTGGATGGACATGTGCCCAATTGTTCAGGGCACACACCACAAATAAATTATATGTGAGTTTAAATTATTTGTGTAGAGTCATAGGCAATGAGAGCAAGGCTGAAAACACGATAAAGGAGGCCAAGGAATCAGTTTTGAGAATTAATGTGGGGCTGAAAAACTTAGCATCATTGCTTCCATGGCCACCAGGATGGGAGAATGGAGATGGGACATGTAATCATGTAGATATCAATACATAAGTTCCAATGCTAGGGCTTGAGAAATGTCTATCCGGGTTTACTTACCACTTGCATAAAAGCTACATGGTATTTTCCACATCAGAAACACCTGAATCATTAGGAAAACTTAGTTTGAATGAGACTCCAGAACTTCCATCTTGAAGGCACACAACTTGGGGAGTCAATGGACTTGAGTAGAAATGGATATGAACTTATTTGTTTTGCCCAGTTTTAACTAACAGCATTTCCTTCAATTGTGAATATAGCTGAGAAACCAGAGAAGTACACATATGACCTGTGACTTTGCTGCACATGGGAACTATGGGTATTTCCATTTCACACCACTGTTGCTTCAGAGGTCTCAAAGGATCTCACTCATCATTTATATGCAGAACTTCTTAGGAATTGTGACATTCAGCCTGCCCTAAAACTTCAGTAAACAAGTGCATGCATTACTAGGTCACACATTTCAGTTGAAAATACTTGAAAATTTAATGGGGATTCCATATATTTGATATTGGGTGTTTAAAAGTTCCTTTTCTGAGACGCTCTGGAGGCTTCACCAGGGTTGTGGAGGCATTCCTGTGTTAAGAGTCTCACACACAGATGAAAGCTGCTATTGAATCATTTCTGGTGTGTCCACGCATCTTTTGCAAAGCATATAAACTTACAAGTGTCTTTGTGTGTGTGTGCTCCTATGTGTACAGGTACGTGTGTGTGCAGGAGTGTGCACATGTATGTGCATGTACATGGGAGAGCAGCAGAGAATACCTCTGAGGCTTGCCTCACACACTGCATTTCTATCCTAACTTTCATGTGGCTCATTCATGCAACCTTGTCAAAGAACACTTGCCTTTATAGTTTTTTGTTTTAATATAGAATAATATTTCCTTCCTTGAATCTTCTAGCAAGTTTGTTGCCTCTGATCTGGGCAAGCCTGGTGTTCTTATACCATCTGTGGGTCAGCTGGAGAGGCTTGGCTTTCAAATACTTATACCTTGCTATGAAAGACAGCTTTTTATTCCATCAATTGGGAGGGATGTGAAGTAGGAACCAAGCGATAAGGACTTAAAACCTAAACATCTGGGACTCACGAAAGGGGTGTTTACACAATAAGAAGCGAGCATTTGGTTCTGCTTGTCCCACTTGCTACAAATTCTAGAGAATTCAGAAGTCAGAACTGTCTTCCTGTGTTACCATGAGAGAACTGGTGTCTAAAGTCAGGATGGGGGCTAGTTTCCAGGGATACCAACCACGTGACCAGGCAAACTGAATGCGTTAACTGTGGTGTGTTGGGGGTGGGGAAGGAGGCTCTGGCCCTCGCTGTGAGCATCTTTTCCTCTCAGCTCTTGTTGAGTTGTGTTATTTCATAGTAAATGGGCGACAGTAAGTAAGCATTTCTCTGGGCTCTGTAAGCCACTCTAACCAATATAATCACAGTAAAGGGCTTGGGGACCTCTCATTGGTAGCCAGGTGAGCATAGGTTGTGAGGAACCTGGACAGCACAGCTGTGATGGACATCTGACTGAGGCTGCCTTATGGTCTTGGCCCTTGACCTAGTGGAGTTCTCACTGAACCGTTAAGTGTCAGAAGTGAGCTGACTTGCAGAGCACTCTGCCAGTGTTCAGGAATTGAGCAGGGAAAACCAAAACAAAATACCACATCTGGTCACAGATAACTGTATGTTGAGACTATAGTAGGAGAAAACAGTTCCCCACCCTCCAGTACATGAAGGAGGTAGAGTCATTGGTCTCCAGAAATGGGGGAAACACATCTCCCCTTTCTAAATCTTGTGTAGGATACACCTTGCTAAGTAAACATCACCCGCCTACGCCATTTTCAGGGCTCGGAGAAGCTCTAAACTTTAGAGTCTAAAGCTTTCTAAATTTTCACCTGGTGGTACTGTATTTCGAAAAGGAAACTCCAAAGACGAAGGTTAAAGCCTTCCTTGGCATTTCTCTTTGCAATAAGGACTGTGACTGGTTTCTCCACAATGAGTTGCTGGGCTCTCAATGGTCAAACAACTCACAATGCACCTGAGCATGCGTCGTCCCAGACCCCTGGTGTTCCCAAATCTGTTTTCCCAGGCAAATCTGTGTTCTCTGTAGAAAGCACTAAGTAGGGTGGCAGAGACCGAAGGCTAGGGAAGAAGGATGGGGATGATCTTTCAACGTCTACTTAAAGGTAAATGCTTTCAGCCAGAGTACATGAGTTTGACTTTCCTGGTCTTTGACAGGGGGACAGAAAACTAATGTGCTCATATTCTTTCTGTCTGCAGGTCAGAAGGCCATGCTGTTGCATAGTGTACCTATTGTGTGCAAGGCCGTTTCCCTCCCAGACTGAAATCCAGGACAGTGGCTGTGCCTGGATCAATTGTACATACCTACACCACACACAGTTCTGGGTGTACAGTGATGTCTAGCGATGCCAGAGCGAATGTCTAATGCCATCACTTTGCTGTGGGTAAAGACAACATTGTTATTCACTGTGGCTCTTTTGTTAGCCAGGGAGGCCTTTGTTCATTGAAGAACACTGGGCAGTTGAGTACTCACCCCCAGAGAAACCCTGCTCCGAGAACCTCTGGTGCCCCATCTGCTCTGCGATAGTAATAATAGATGCTCTCAGAGGGTGCTGGGGAAGGTTCCATACCAAGACCGAGTGACTTAAGACAGCGCCTGGCACATGGGAGATGCTCGCACAGTGCAAGCTGTGACTAGACAAACATGGATTTGATTTCAAGTTCCCCATTTTAGCTTTGAGCCTCATCTTTCATGTGAAGTTTTCCTCTTCTGTAAAGTAAGTCTCTATTCCCTCTTCGGAGGATCACAACAGACACTTCAGTCAGTCTTTAATCATTCTTTCCACCATAGAGGGCTTAGGACTCCTTCCAGTTTTACAAGAGGATGGGGCTTGGCCAGGTGCATTTTCTTCCCACTCACACCCTTTCCCTTGGCTCCTTGCCCCTCCCCTTTGGCTCCTTGCCCCTCCCCTTTGACTCCTTGCCCCTCCCCTTTGGCTCCTTGCCCCACCCCTTTGGCTCCCTGCCCCTCCCCTTTGGCTCCTTGCCCCTCCCCTTGGCTCCTTGCCCCTCCCCTTGGCTCTTTGGCCCCTCTCCCTCCCCTAGTCATTGTCACAGCTATTCCATCAGAGGAGACATTTTCTAGTGCTCAAGAAGTCACAGTTTCAGAGGGTGGGGCGGAGATAAAGGGGAATGATGACTAAGGTCTGTTCTCAGGTTCCGTTCTGATCTTAGTCGGGTTCAGTCCACTCAGTATTTTAAGCCACCTGTAGGTCACAGGTCAATGAGTGCCTCAAATTCAGAAAGTCAAGCTATGCATCTGAAAAAACAAGGCCCAGACCCCAGAGCCCTCTGTGGTGGTACTGTGTTCCCCAAAATATTGTACACCCTAATAAACTTATCTGGGGTCAGAGAACAGAAAAGCCACCAGATACTTAGGCTAGAAAATGTTGGCACTCACGCCTCAATCCTAGCATTCCAGAGGCAGAAATCCATCTGGGATCTCTGTGAGTTCAAGGCCACATTGGAAACAGCCAGGCATGGTGACTTAATCCCAGGGAGTGATGGTAGAAGGCAGAAAGGCGTGAGGACCAGGAACTAGAAGCATTTGACTGATTAAGCATTTGGCTGATTAAGCTTTTAGGTTCAGCTGAGAGCCATTCAGATATGAGGACACAGAGGCTTCCAGTCTGAGGAAACAAGATCAGCTGAGAAGTTGGCCAGGTGAGGTTAGCTGTGGCTTGTTCTGTCTCTCTGATCTTCCAGTGTTTACCCCAATACCTGGCTCAGGTTTGATTTTAATAATAAGAACTTTTAAGATTCCTGCTACAGCTCTCCTTGTCTTCCCCCCTCCCCTGCCCGGGGCCTCTACAATCAACCAACTTGCAAACTGGGAAGAACTCTTTCTGGTGCCCTCTCTCCCCTCCATCCTGACAGCATGCCACTTCCTGGTAAGACTCTGCCTCTCTCAGATCTAGAGTCCCTCTGTTCTTTCTGTGTCTCTCTGACTGGGGTGCTGATCAGCTTATTTTTGTCTGAAGTGATTAGTGATCATGTCTTATCTTTTCCTGGTAGTCACCAAGCCCGACTAACTAGACTTTTCCCATAATGCTAAGGATCATGGAAGTAGAAGCAAATATTTCACTGAATGACCAGTTGGTGGGTTGAGAATTCTTTCTCACTATGTGATGTAAATTACCAGAGTTAATTATTTTAGTCTTAACACTTTGGTGTTTAGATTATTAAAACTATAAAACAATTTAGTTCAATAAAAAGAAATAAAAAGCATAAAGATTAAAAAGGAATAAATAAAACTATCTTTCATGTAAACAGCATAATTGTCTTTTTGGAAAAAAAAATCCCAAATAATTTCCTAAATTCTCCTAGAACTAGCAAGTAAGTTTAGCAAAGTTGAAGGGTATAACAATAGCATACAAAAGTCAATTGTGGAATGGCTGATTGGCTCAGTGGATAAAGGCACTTGCTGCGAAGCCTGAGGACCTGAGTTTGACCCCTGGGATCTCCAGTAGAAGGGGAGAAATGATGCCTGCAAATTGTTCTCTCATCCCAACATGTGCAGTGGCCCATGCAGCCACATAAATAAATGTAATATAAGCTGAAAATAAATTACATATTCAATAACAAATGACTGGAACTTGAAATTGAGAAGAACAATGCTACTTACAAAAGCCCTCCCAAAACAAGATATAAATCACTTGAAACTAGGACCTGTAAGCAAAATATTGTAAAATTTTGAAGAGAGAAGTAAAAGATGATCTAACTACATGGAGATGCACACCACAGTTATGATCATCAAGATTCAACAGTGTCAAGATGTCAGTTCCCCTCATTTTGATCTATGAGGTAAACCCAATCCCATTTTAAGCCCTAACAAAGTACCTTATAAATATTAATGGGGTGGGTCTAAAATTGACTTGGCAAGGTGAAAGAATTGGAACAGCCAAGGCAATTTGAAAATGAAGAACAAATTTGGGAGGCTCTCACTACCTGATTCCAGGGTGTAATAGAGAGTTTAATCATCAAGGCACTATGGCATTGTCAAAAGGAATGAGGGGTATATAAACTGAAGAGAACAGAGAGGGCAAAAGAGGTGCCATGTGCAATAGTTAACTGACTTTTAATAAAGGTACAAAGACAATTCAATGAAAAAATAACTGTTCAGTAAATGGTGCTGGAGCAGATGGAACAATTGTCTTTATGCTAAAAAAAAGTGATACAGACCTCATATTCTGTATAAAAATTAACTTAAAATGGGTTATAGTCCTAAATGTAAAACACAAAACTATAAAACTTCGAGAAGAAATGTCAGAGGAAATCTTGTGACTTTGGATTTAACAGTTTGTGGGTATGGGACTGTCTTAGTTAGGGTTTCTATTACTGTGAAGAGACACCATGATCATGGCAACTCTTAAAATTGGGGATGGCTCGATTACAGTTTCAGAGGTTTAGTCCATTATCATCATAGAGGGACTTGGCTGCATTCAGGCCATGGGAAGGAGCTGAGGGTTCTACATCCTGATCTACAGGCAGCAGTAAGTGAACTGTGTGTCACACTGAGGGTAGCTTGAGCAAAGGAGACCTCAAAGCCCACCCCCATAGTGACACACTTGCTCCAACAAGGCTATATCTACTCCAATAAGTCCACACCTCCTAATAGTGCCACGCCCTTTGGGGGCCATTTTCTTTCAAACTACCACAGGGACCAGAAAGATAATCTCTCCAAATTTAGAATGATTAAACTTAACAAAAATTAAAATTTTTGTTCTGTTAAAAATATCATTAGAAGGTTAAAAAGAAAAGCTACATCTTGGAAGAAAATATCTGCCAAACGTCAATATAAAATAATTTAAGTGTTGAATGGGTAGGGCCTGAAGAAGTTATTTGATGACAGATAAACTTTTAGGAAGAAAATCAGTTCAGTGTTACTAGATATTAGGAAAAATCAATTTAAAACCATAACAAGGGGGCTAAAGAGATGGCTCAGCGGTTAAGAGCACTGACTGCTCTTCCAGAGGTCCTGAGTTCAATTCCCAGCAACCACATGGTGGCTCACAACCATCTGAAATGAGATCTGGTGCCCTCTTCTGACCTGCAGGCATATATGCAGGCAGAACACTGTACATACTAAATAAATAAATCTTTTAAACAAAACGAAACGAAACAAAACAAAACACTGGTTGCTGGTGGTGCATGCCTTTAATCTCAGCACTTGGGAGGCAGAGGTAGGTGGATCTCTATGAGTTCAAGGCCAGCCTGGTCTACAAAGTGAGTTCCAGGATAGCCAGGGCAGTTACACAGAGAAACCCTGTCTCAAAAAAACAAAACAAAACAAACAAACAAACAACCCATAATGAGATGCATTAATATACTTGTTAATATACACAAGATAAAAATTAAAATATTAAACACAAATACATAATACCCAGAGGTGGCAAAGATGTAGAGTTAGTGAACGCTCATTCCTCACTGGTAACAGTATAAAATGGTATAGCCCAGTTGAAAGATAGCTTGATGGGTTCTTAGAAAGTTAAACATATTCATAGTAAATGATTCAGCAATTCTATTCCTAGGTATTTACTTGAGTACATTGAAAACGTCTGTTCACACACACAGAAATGTACTCAAATATTTATAGCAGTTTTACTCATAATCACCCCAAATTGGAAACCACCCAGATGTCCATCAACTAATGAAGGGATAAACACATTAGGCTTTCACATAATGAAATACCACTTGGCAGAAGAAGGAGGGGAACAATTGATTCATGATTCACAGAATAATATGGCTGTATCTGAAATGCAGTTTGCTAAGTGAAAGAAGCCAGACACCAAGGGCTGCACATTATATGATTCTGTTTATACAACATTCTAGCAAAGATGAAATTAGAGGGAGAGAAAACAGTGGAGTAGTTAATGTCCCGAGGTGAGAAGAAAGGTTGAGTATAAAGAAGGAGTTTGGGGACTTATGCAACTACTGTGTGGGTTGATCAAAACCTATACAATGGTAACACACCAAAAGAGCACTGAGTGCTCAGTCATAAATGAAACATACCCTTTCTCCAAGATTCAGGGATCATATCACAAGGTGCGTGCGTGTGTGTGTGTGTGTGTGTGTGTGTGTGTGTGTGTGCATGTGAGTGTGTGTAAGACTGTAAGAGGTAGAAGGTGGGGAGGGACTGGGGCTAAACAATGTCTTCTGGACATGACATGGCTTTGTACTCATGAACTCACAGCAGCAGTGGTTTTCTGCACAAGACCTGCACAAGATTAAGCCAACCAATAGTTCAGCGTGGGTGGGAGAAGAAAGCCTGAGCTCACAGCTGAGGCTCTATTGACAGTTGATCCCCTCTTGGGGGAGGGAAAATCAGTTTTCTTTAGGGATGTGGCACTTGGTAAGGTTTACCATGGCCCAGTGGATGACCCAGATCTGTGTCTATTTGTACAAAAATAATTAGCCTCAGTGGATTTAAAGAAAGAAAGAAAGGGGGTGTGAAGTTGGGAGGGGATATGAGCAGATCTAGGAGGAATTGGAGAGTGGGGGTGGGTATGAGCAAAATACATTGTATCCACTATAAATTTCCAAAGAATAAATAAAAATATTATATTCAAAACCCATAATCTCATTCTATGAAGATTTCTAAATGTCTGTCAGGACCCAAGGGTATCGGAGATGAAATACAGCCTGCTGGAAATTAACCTAACTGTATTATAATGAATACTAAACCACACAGGATGAAGTGGGACACAGAGATCTGACTTTGCTTTGGAAAAGAGTTTTAAGTGCATACCGAAGGCTAAGACAGAAAGATCCATGTGCAAGCACCACACTGGGTAAGTTTCTTTCCCACAGGACTGTGAGTTAGTAACTCTGAAACTGGGGTTGGTCGAGAAAGGTAACGAGAAAATCTTTGAACACCAGGATGGGAAATTAAATAAAAGCAGAAGAACATTGAGGATCTCTTAAAGCTAAAACCCTCTCATTACATTTCACTTCCGCTGTGACCACTCTCATGATGCCGGGACATTTCTATTTTCCAAACTTGGCAGTTATTGTACACATTAGCTCCTGAGCCGTGCTATGAACCAGCTTTTAGAATGATGAATGCTCATCCTCTCTACAAAAAATAAGAAAACATGACCTGGCCGCTAGTGGGAATTGAGTACAGATGGCCCATGGTGGTTCTTTGAACTTTGGCAATGGCTAGTGATTGGCCAGGCGGGACTGCTGGTCTTCGTCACACTCATCTTTCATCTTCCATCTTGCTCTTTTCATTCCCTTGGGATCTGTTTGTTATGTCTTAAACCAACTTGTCATCGTTCTTTCTGTGGTGACCAGAAGCAAAGTGGTGTTTGCCCTGAGGGCAGGAAGTTGTGGTGACTAGTGGGAACTGCTCTACCAAATGGTTCTGCGTACAGAGGTATCTGTGCCAATCCTGACGTTAGCTGAATTAAAGAGGAAGCTCTGCTGCAGGTGCCCAGAGTGGAGGAAGAGGGAAGAGAGCAGCCTCAACTGCAGCCTCCAGAAGAACGTGTTCTTTCCAAACCGGCAGATTAAACCTTATTTAATTGAAATATTTGAAATCCCCTTGCAAGTGGAAACAGAGCTGCCTCTCCACGGGCCAGAGGCACAAATACATTTTAAACATTGACTTCAGGCATTTTTAAATTAATTACTGTATGACAACCTTAAAATCCTCTGAAATATTTTTTTGCGTTCTGATTGATGAATAATCCACTGTAGAAAATTAAAGCAATAGATTTCAGTTGGTTAAAATCACTGTACTCTACCCAGGCTGAGAACTTAATTGATCCTAAGTAAGATTTAGGTGTAACATGAAATGTTCTTATTAATAAAAAAAAAAACCCAAAAAACCCGGAGCCAGATATTGGGGTGAAAGCTGAAAGATCAGAGAAACAGAACAAGCCAGCCACATTCTTAACTCTAAGATATCCTCAGCCTCAAGAGCATGAATCCCTGTTTCCTTATGCCTTATATACCTTTCTCTGCCCTGACATCACTTCCTGGGATTAAAGACGTGTGTGCTTCCCAGTACTGGGATTAAAGGCGTGTGCCACCACTGCCTGGCTCTGTTTCCAGTGTGGTCTTGAACTCACAGAGATCCAGACCGATCTCTGCCTCCTGAGTGATAGGATTAAAAGTGTGTGCCATCACTTTCCGGCCTCTATGTCTAATCTAGTGGCTGGCTCTGTCCTCGAATCCCCAGATAAGTTTATTAGGGTACACAATATATCATCACACTTAGGTGACAGGACTTCAGATAGCTGGATCCTGGTATTGATGGCAACTAGCTGTGGATTGGAGAATTCCTTGGTGTGGCTTCAAAGCTTCAGTATCCCATTCTGGTGTCATCTTATGACAAGAAGGAGCATCACTGTAAAAAGTAGGCACCGTCTATAATGTGGCAGTCAAACATTTTGTTACCACAGTGAAAACTTTAATTATTTTGTCTGTTATGTGTGATATTAGACGATATACGAAGCCTTAAATTGCTTTGTATCACACAAGTCTTTGACTTTTAAAAATGGAGAAGTGCAGCCACTCAGCATGTATGCTTGGTTCTCCTTCTCTTAATTATTTTGTCTGTTGAAACCCAACTTCTTAAATAACAACCCTGCATAGAGCACTTGCTGTGTACAGTTTCAGCCTGTATGTTCTACCCAAGGCACATACATAAGTGCGCATAACCTTCCTGAGCAGGCATCGTGCATCCATTTAATACATGAGGAGGAGAGCTGAGAGAATAATGAGCCGCTGTCCCACACACCTATCAGGTATACAGTGAAGTTTCTCATGGCAAGCTTGTCTGAGCCTGAACTCTTCACCCTTTCTGCTCTGTCACACTCTCTGCCCACTTAACCTGACTCAGCTGCGAGCTTTCGGCTAAGAAACAGGCAGCTCAGAATAACCCATCAGCTGGGGTTGGGTTCCTGCTCAGTCTGGTCAGTTCTGGCAGGCTAGAGAAGAGGGAGAGCAGAAGCTGGTACAACATGGCTAGTGATGCACGTTTTCCTGTGCCTTCCCGGGCTCTGCTTCCCCTCCGCCTTGCAGCTCTTCTTGGTCTCTTTAGGATGGATGCCGCCTCAGTGGTGGGAGTTGGTGAACTGCCAATCATCTTGCTTTTCTCCTGATCATCCCTCAGCCAGGAATAATTGGGGGGGAAAATGTAAGGGAAAAGGAAACTTACAACTTGAAACCATTTGGAATTCATCAGAACTGATGTCATCCTGTTTGTGTGTGTGTGCTTTTGGAAAGAGAAACTGAATGAAGCCCTTTGTGTGCTCTGCTGATTGGAGATGGGAAGCAGGGCTGGAGGAGATCAAATCTGCAACCCGTGGCAGGTGGGCCCCCAGGTCACGGGAAGGAAAAGGAAAGGGAACCTTGAAAGTGAAAGTTGGCTCAGTAATGGCTTTCAGTGCAGTTCAGGTCTGTGAACTCCTCACAGCCGCCAGCAGCGGGGAGTTTAGGACCGAAGTGCAATAAGGGACATCTCAAAGATGGCCGTTCGTTCCTTCCCCTTACTCACGTTAAGCACCTACTAGAAGACAGTCACTGTTCTGGGTGGAGGGCTATGACAGTCACCAAACGGGCCAAGTTTCTGACCCCAGGGGGCTTATGTCCTAGTGGGGAAAATCCATAGCAAACAAACATACAAGTAGCTTTCGTGAATGACAGGTGCTCTGAAAACATGGAAGCAGCATAGAGGCCAGAGCTGACCCCTGTACGAGGACAACTTCTAGAGGAGATGATGACATTGGAGCAGTGACTTGGAAGATGGGAAGGACCGACATCATAGAGCTCTTGAGGACCAGAGTTCTAGGCAAAGGTCTAATTAAACCTAAAGGTGGGACGGGCTTGAGAAGCAAAGAAGAGGGTCTGGTGAAGTTCAAGGTGTGAGTGGAGAGCCAGACCAGGTGGTACTGGAGAGGCAATCAGGATCCTGAATAAACAACCTGGCAACCAACCTCTGGAAGCTCTTTCTACCAGAGCAGATGGGAACGGTCCCAAGTCACTGCAGACTGTGTGCTAAGAGCAAATCAAACAAATCTGCAAAATCAGAGGTGATGACTCTGCTGTAGGACTTTGAGGGAGCACGGAGGAATGGGCTGGGGACATATCGCAGCCACGAGTACTTGCCTGGAATGGGCAAGGTCCTGAGTCTGAGCCCCATCACTGTAGTAAACACAAGGATACAGGTTCTGTGGTTGTTCGGGGCTAGGACCTTCCTACACTCAGGAGATTTTTCACATTTGAGACCTAAGGTTGCCTTGTTGCACAACAGTGTGTATTGTACTTCATGTATGTTCCCTTCCCCAAATGCACAATTCAGCTGTTTGTTTGGCCCCCCCACTTTCCTACTTATATCTTTTTTCTTTTCAAGACAGCATCTTTCCTTGTAGCCCAGGATGGCCTTGAATGTGTGATCTTCCAGCATCTGCCTCCTGAGTGTTGGGATTACAGGACTGCACCATCATGCTTTACACTCCTTTCTTTTAAAGTGTTATTTTCTCTTTCCTCTTTTGGCCTCAAGCAGGTCTGTTTCTTAGCCTCTGTCCATTTTACCTTTATCAAATCTTGCTCTGAGGAAAGTCAGAACAACTCATTCCTACCCAGGCATAAAGGACCAGCATGCAAAAAAGCTGCCTGCGATTTCGGAAAGGAAGAGAAGTTTCCTGATTGATTCCATCTCTAGGGTTCCCTGGAGTGAGGAAGAGTACCTCCTCACATTTGCATATGCTTGGAATGTTCTTCTCACAGACTCCCATTCAAGCATCATCTCCCAGGAAGGTTTCTTCAGGGAGAGAGCTGTCTACACTGTTTATGCATCTCAACTCTGCCCTTCTAGTGCTGTGCTGTACACGGCCTGGTGAAGCTGTCTCTCTACATATGATTGTACTTCTAGGAACCAGGCAGACAATCTGTCTCAGTTATCTGTTCTCTGGGTCAGAGCACAATGCCAGACTTCTGTCTTCTCCCTGACCACAGTACTGGGAAGGATCCTAAGGGCTTCTTGTTTGAACACCGGAGGCTGATGAATTCATGCTTATTAGAGGTCCCTTCTCTTCTCCTATTGTCCTGTATTATCTTCAGTTTTATTTAACCACATTTATAACTATCACTGTCTAAATTTCTAGCAATGTAAGATACATTTGTTGGCAAGCATCCGCTTTTAAAACGCAAATAGACCCATGAGGACTGAGCCTTTACGTTTATGCAACAATCATGTGTTTTGATCTTTTCCGCTGTGCACTGTCCAACTACCGTGCTCAGATTCTAAGGGACGGAGACTACTTTTCCCTTCCCATGTGTTGAGTCAAGAGCTGCAAATCAAGACCTGGTAGTTCTACTTTTAAGAATACATCTAAAACAAACAAACAAACAAGCAAACAAACAAACAAATCAGATTGGCAAAATAAGTTTAAGAATAAAATATGGACTGTAGTAATTACTTAGTATAGAAAAGGAAGAAAATTGATAATGAGAGACTCATGAGGTTTTATCAGTATGATGGATAACTATTTTAAAGTTATTAAGGAGTATCTTACGAACATAAAATATGCTTTCATTGCTAGGTGACAAAAACAAAAAAGGAAGTTATGACATTTGTTACCGTATTGTTAGAGTTACTTATTCAAAACAGTTTTTGAACATCTACTGTGTGCAAGGACTGAAAAAGCAAAGGGAAAGATGATCATACTCATCACCCTCATGGCCTTAAAGTCTTGCTGAGAAGACAGCAAATAATTGCCTTGCACTGTGTGTATGTTACAAAGAAGTGTAGGGAGCGATGAGCACGTCTGGTTTGTCAAACTGTCAGTGTATGTGCGGGAGTGCTGTAAAGAGACTGCAGAGTTGGCCGCTCTGTGATTACAGGGGTACGTTTTTATTGTGAGTAAGGGAGAGAAAATGTCCAGAGGCATCTGGAAGATTCCAGAGCAGAGAGAAAAAGAAACAGACTGGGCAGGGCCAGCGGATTGGAAACGGACAGGGCTATCTGTGAGAGAAGGGAGGGGAGTGGGAGAGAATGGTGGAGACAGAGTGATGGCAGGAGCAGGGGAGGAAACCTGCCATTCTAGAGAGAAGAAAGGGGCGTGGGGAGGAGGGGAAGGGGGGGGAGGGGGGGGAGAGGTGAGGACGACCGTAAGCTAGCATGGGGGCTTTGAAATGTAGAACAAGCAGTGTGAATCGGAACAGAGGGGACCTGGAGGCCAGCAGGACTTTGATATGCTGATAGCTGCCACAGGTATAGCCATGGAGAGCTTCGGCTCTTCTGCCAGGAACCACGGGAAGGACTCCTTTTGGTTTCGTAAGTTTCTGAGGAATTCTGGCTTTTATCTAACTACCAGAAATCCTTCTATAGGATTGAATTGAATTGAGCCTAGACTGTCATTTTGGAGTTTGGGAAACTGGAGTTTCCTTTGGATCTGACAGTCAAGGGCCTTGCCTATCACAGCCCAGAGACATCTTGCTATGAAGCCCTTAAGAAGCCGTGAGGGCTAATGTAATGAGTAAGGCAGATTTTCCAAGCACTTGAAGGAATTAAACAGTGGCTACCTGTTTGTGGGTACATCATATGTTCTCATTTAAGCTCTATCCTTAATTTTCCACATCTATAGATTCTTCATGTCTGTAAAACACATACCTTAGTATTTAATTATAAAGTTACCAGCTTAAAAGTTGTTCCTGTTGAAAGCTTACTTCAATGTCCACTGTACAGGAAGCATTCAAAAATAGGTATTATTAGGTATTATCTAACAGGTATTAACTTGTATAACTTTCAAGATGTTTTCTAAAGGCTTTGAGATAATTTTGTAGGTCATAGGACATCTACTAGTATATATATCTAACATCATGCTTGGCTCCAGTTTTGGCTGCCATCTTGTTTTCCTTAACTGGAATAATATATGCTATGGATGAATGATGGATAAATAAACAAATTGTGACAGGGCAAGGTGGTGCAGAAGTTCCTCCATCTTGCATTATTGCTGAGGCCATTTCTGGTTTAACTAGAATTCAATCTCCTAGATGGAGGATCCCATGGAAAATCACCCAACTCTATTTCAGGAACCCAAGGTCAGGATGCCCCAACTAACTTATTTTAGGTTCTGTTAAACTACTTGCTTGCACAAAACCTCCTTTTGCAGCTGCAGATTGAGGTAAAAGGATGTAGTTTTTGCCTTTAAAAATCCCTTACCCTAAACACTCAGTGTTACACTTGGGTCCTGAATACTTGAGTGTAGCCCCAACCAGTGGAATAAAGACTTCTATTGGCTATAAACTGTGGGTGAGTGGTCATCTTTGGTGGGCTCCCCATAACAAAATGACATGTCTCTCAACTAAGTTAAGAACTCACACTTTCATGTGGACCCACAGTGCTCAGGTGTCAGATATTTCCTCTACAACTTCATAGACCAATCTGAGATTCCCACACATGCTAATAATGCTTTCCTTGACTTCAATATATATTCAGACATGAGCACATATACTGATTCCCTGAGTAAATATCAAATGGACCTAACTGCTGGAGAGAACAACAGTCATAATAAAAAGCATTCCTCCCCTCAAAAAAAAAAAAAAAGAAAAACAAAACCCATCAGGCAATTTTAGAAAGTATCTTACAAACCAAACTCTCTTGCTGAGGGCTTCTGCCCGTGTCTTTCTGTGGGTACAACACAAAAGTAGATGCTGGGATAACTCAGTCCTGATTTCAGCCAATGATTGCTAATGTTACTAAACTCTTAGGGACACACACACACACACACACACACACACTCACTCACTCACACGTTTTCTGGTGGTCTAGGCCTGTAATTCCAGGTACTCAGCAGGCTGATTCAAGAGAGTCTTAATCGCAAGTTCAGGTCCAGTTAGGACAACTTAGTAAGACTCTATTTCAAAAATAAAGCATAATTAAAGGGTTGAGAATATAGCACACCAGCCTAGCAACATACAAAGCCCTAGGCTCAATCCCTGATAACAAAATCTAGCATACACCAAGGTTGATGATGGGTGATGTCTTGCTCTAGCAGCTGGGCAATGCTATTGAGGAAGAGTCATTATAAGCACTGGGCAAAGAACCCTAAATCTGGAAGTGAGATACATAGGCTTTGGTCCCACCTAATTAGAGGCCATGTCACAGGGGTGGCTATTTCTGGGTGTTTAGTTTTGAGTGTTGAAGTCTACCTTGTCTTTTACACACAAAATTGTTCCATGTTGGATGCTAGATTATATGATCATCCTACTTCAATTCAGTAAATAGCTATGTGTCTATGAGTCTCCTGTTGGAAACAAAGCATCTCCCTTTTGAAGAAGGTAGGAAGAGAGGAAAACAAGCCAGGAATCTCTGGGATCACTGAGATTTCTGATTATTCCCCACCTGTCCACTCTGGTCCTAACTCTCCAGAAGGGACAGGAGAGAGGCGAAATCATCAGATAGATTTGTGGGAGCCTCAGACTGAGAACTTACTTTTTGGACTTCAGAATTCTGAAGAAAATTCTGAGCCCTGGATGGCTGCTTCCCAGCAGCAGAGCTTGGCCAGGAGGGCAGCACCACAGGGTAATCTGGCTCCTTCCCCATGGCCTGAGAGATTCCTATACTTTCTTCCACTTCCTGATGCCATTCGGGGAAGAAAAACAGAGGTGCTAGATCCCAGATAAATAATTTGACTGCTTAAAGCTGAATGGGATGTGATTAGCTTTGAATGGAATATTTTTAAAAGCCTTTTTACCTGTCATCAGCAAGAAAGGACACTTTAGGGAAATATATGATCAGTTACATGAAAAAAATGCCTTCCCCCTCCCTCTACACTTATGTCCTCAGGGTCAGGACAAGGTGAATCTGTAACAAGCATTTGTTCAATGAGTCATAAGCAGACAACAAAACACTATTCTAGCATTATCCTGTAGAAATATTAAATCACTTCCTGAACTAATATTTCTAGTTATTATAATAGAGAGGCTGAAATACAAACAGAAAAGAATTATCTGTGTCATTTGGACAGTGGTTTGTATCCCTATGGTATAATATAAGCCAGTCTCCAATTTCATAAGGATTTAGTTTTCTTTTTTGACATTTTCCACAGCTATTGCCAGAGGCAAGCTAACAGATTACAGTCTCTACTGACTTTACTCACATAAGGAAACCCCAGAGTTCCAATATTTACCAGTTAAGCAAAAACCACATTTTGAATAATTACATATCAGCTCCTCATCAGATCTGCAAAGAGATTAAAAATATACTCTAGACCCATCGTTAAAACAGCAGATGTTTATTTATTTGACTCTGGTAAGTTTGATAATAGTTATATTAAAGTTTCCTAATATAAATATTTTCAATGAAAACATGGTAAGTTAAACATAGGTTTATGAAGAGAGCTTGTGTGAAGCTTGGGGAGAGATCTATTTCTTTTCTCTAAGTGGATAGAAAATATGTTCTATGACTAACAAGTAAATGTACTATTTTTCTATTTAGAGATATTAGCTGCTTTAGTATTTAATACTCATCTCAAGGGTTATAAAACATTGTGATCATAGCCTTTCTTGCATGTTCCCACCCACAGTACATTTTCTTGTATTTCTTTTTTTAAAACCACAATTTGCTTTTCTAAACACATTTCTAACTAGTATAGACAATAAAACTGAAAATCTTTGGAAAGTCTTTGCTTTTTTTCTGTTAATGAAATCCTGAAAAGGAATCTTTCCTTCCTTCCTTCCTTCCTTCCTTCCTTCCTTCCTTCCTTCCTTCCTTCCTTCCTTCCTTCCTTCCTTCCTCCCTCCCTCCCTCCCT